>JXTB01000283.1:382976-402360 GCA_002914805.1 Parasponia andersonii | reverse complement strand
ATTGGCTACGTCCACGAAGCTGCTGCAGATCTTCACTATAGGGAGAAAAGAAATTTTACAAGTGTTTACACTCAACACTCACAACTCACACCCCACACCCCGAATACAACCAAGAGAAAAACTGTATTTTTTTCTCTTAACTCTCAAGAATAAAAACTCTCAATTTTTACTCTCACTTTACACTTGGTATATTTCACTCTTTTCTGGGATGAGAAATAATGAGAGACGAGGATCCTATTTATAGTGTTAGGTTTCACCAACCTTTATATATTTTTCTCTCAAAATTTCCTAATATACCACACAATTTGTATACGTTTTATTATCATATATTAGTTGGCCTTTTACTTTTCTTTTTCACCGTGTATTAAACACGGTTATCACACAGTTTTGCTTGACATCCTTTTCTCTTTGAAGATCTTTCTTACATCTCTTTTATTATTTTCATTACCCCAAAAAGATGGTTCTCAAAGTATTAAAAGTTTCAGTTTTAAGTGTCTTCCTTCTTTCTTGTTTTTTTTTTTTTTTTTTTTAATTTACTCTCTATCGTGTTGGTGTGCTCACTCACAACACTCATTGTACGTGCATTGTCTAACATTTCATTCTCATTTTTCTTCGATTTACCCTCGGTAGTGCTGGTCTGCTCACTCACAACACTAATTATGCACACACTATCAGACCCTTCATTTATTTATTTTTTCCATGATGCTATCTTTGCTTGTTTGAGCATGCATATCCTTGAAAATGCTTAATTTCCTTGCCAACTTGATGTCATTGTTTTTGCTTCTACTATATTTGGATGCCTCATTGACTTAGCCATTCAAGGGCGGTCTTATTGTAGAGGATGTTGCTCAATATCTCCTTGAATAATTCGGTACTTTCCAATCATTATTATTCCTCTGTGTGGGCAGATCATGCTCAATTTCTATATGTTGTAGGCACTAGCATGATGTTAGGCCAACTTATCTTTGTCAGTTTACTTTAAGAATACAATACTAATAGCCGGTTTTGCCAAGATGGAAGCCTTGCTTATGTTTTACCAGTTCTCCGTCTAGGTAATCCATGTACGTTTTTGGCTTCACTCTAAGAACAAAGAGCTGGAGTAGTAGTAATGTGATGTCTTTGGTTGTTGATACTTTAGGTTTCTGATGTTATATGAGATTGCTAATGGTATATGCCTTTTAATTGGGTTGTGTCTTTTGTTAATTGTCTAGTTGGTGTTCATTTACTGTTTGGTTAATGAAAGGGTCTCTGGATATATCTCTTTTTGTCTTTGGGCAATTTCGTTGCTCTGGTATATGATTTGATCATACTCTAGCTTCTTAATATTGGTAGTATTGTTGGTTCTCGTAATTAGTTGATTATTATTAGTGTGATCAAATGGAAATATGATTGTTATTACCCTGCATCTATTTTTTTTTTCTTTTTTGGTTATTGTTGTATATTGGTTGTACATGTGAGCTTTTTTCACAAGTTTGACCAAAAAAAGGGAGATTGTAAGTTATTTTATTTTGACAAATTTTGTGGAATGTGCTCCCAATGTTTTGATGAGTGAGTACTTTGAATAAACAGTTTCATTCTTACTCTTTTATCACTTAGATATTTCAGTGCAGATATATGGTTGACATTTTGTCAAGTGCTCACAACATGTATGTAATATGCATACTCTGGAATGACAATTCAGGATAATTTCTGAAACATTTTTTTGTCGCCTTACACAGCTAATTGGAAATCTTTTCGATATATAGATATATATTGTTCTACTGTTTAGCTTTCTTCTTTAGGTCTCTGGAGCTGAAAACCATAGCTCCGGGGAGCAGTGAGCTCTTCCGTATTCATCACTCCATCATTTTATCATCAAATTAAAGTTATTCTCTTGACTCACTTTATTCGAAGCGATTTTAAGCTAGAATTGAAAGCGATTCTTGGCGACCAAACTAGGAGAGCCTAGCTCATCTACAACTGAATGTTAGACTTGGTTTCTACATATCTAGTTTAATTTTTCCAAATCTGATTATTATTGGCTTAATTGAAACAATTGATGCCTCTAGCTGGTAATCAACGAAATTGGACCCCTTAGATCTTACAATAAGATAAAAGAAATAGAGGAGAATGTTCAGAGGATAAAAACAATTATTAGTCAACCAACTCTAGAGGAGCGACACATATATAGTGTGAAATATAAATGAGCTGCACTTTTTATTCATGTGTTAAAACTTGGATGAGTACAACAACGTTTATAGTGTGTACGAGACAAAACACTCTTAAAACATGAACCAAGAAATCAGGAAGAACAATCCTCCTGTAATATGGAAAAACAACTTAAAATAGGGGAAAAAAAACATATTTTAACAGTCCCACTTAAGTTAGTGCATACCGACTAGGACGAGTATTTAGAACAACTTTGGAAATCTCTCACACTATACTCAAGTTCACGTGAGTTTCACAGCAAATTGATTTCTAGAACTTCACTTATCAGACTTAAATTCACATGAGCTTCACGGCATCATAAGTTTTAACTTCAAAAACTTCACATGTCAGGCTCACTATTATAAGATTTACAACATAGACTTTAATTTGATTCAATACCACACGAAATCATCTGCAGTTGTTATCAATGCTAAGACATATTTGCTTTTTTATCTTGGGTCTTCATTTTAACGATTACGACAATGGAATTCTCTTTGGAATTTTTAGTCCATGGATCACAGTTATAGTCCTACCATTCTAGATACCCAACAAGTTCAAAATATCAGTTTTTTGTATGACTAATTTTGTGGCAATGGGTGCATTTGTGGTTGAACTTGTTAGATCTTAATTATTGATTTTGAAGAAGCCATTTCTGATTGGATCTATTTTGAGTCATTAATGTTGAAGATTCCGAATATTCTATCTCTTTGTTTAATGTGGTACGTCATATTTCTTCGTAGCAAACTAAAAAATAGCACTCTTCTAAATTTGGAACTGGTTCTTTGCACAGAATATCTCCACTAATTTGGTCAAAACATTATCTAAGCCAGCAAAGAATATATGAACCTAATGTCGTTCAATGATTTTACGATATGTTTTGACATCATTTGGATCCTTCATAACCATCCTATCACGATGGTCCAATTTTTGAAAAATTTCGATCAACTCTCCGTAATATAGAAAGAGTATTTTTTTTCCCCTTTGTTTTGCAGAAAAGACTTTTGGATTCAAAGTAAACATTTGTAATTCATCACTTCCATCATAAAATGCTTTGGACAAGACATCTCAAATATTATAGGCGGTGGGTAAGCATAAATAACACCTCATAATTTCTGGTAACATAGACATTAGTAGTCTCCGTTTGACTTTTTGATTTTTGGCATACCACTTGTCATATCATTCATCTGATTCCACATGTGGTTTAGTCTTGCCATGAATGTAAGAAATTCTGTTTCTTTCCACAATATACATGTTCATCGGCTAAAACCATATATCATAATTCTTCTTGGTAAGAGTAATTTTTACATTGAATATTCCTTCATATTGAACTACCACAGGAATATATTTGTCCCATAATGATTTAATTTTTTGTCCACTCCATCTTTTCCCTTTTTTTGAGTATATATGTTTAAAAACTAAAAGCTAATAATACGAACGAAAAATAATAATAATAAATTAAAATAAAAATTAAAAAATAAAAAATGAAAATAAAATTAAATACTTTTTTTTGTAAAAATACCTTTCTTTTTATTTTCATAAATAAATACCTTTACCCCTCCTTTTTTTTCCTTCCGAATATATATATATATATATATATATATTCTTATAACTAATAACTATATATATAACTAAGTGTCTAACATGATATATATATTTATATATATATATATATATATTTATGGACACCAATCCAGTAAGTATTTTTTTTTTTACCTATGCATAGGTATCAATTTGGCCAATGAAAATTTAGCATATATATTTTTTTATTATAAAAAGTAAGAGGGAGAAATAGCATTAATTATGCACGTCTTTTCATACACTTCATTATAGCCATTGAATCACCATTAGAATGTGATCTAATGACTAAAAAAAAAAATATCTACCCATAGGTAAAAAAAAAATACCTATTAGGTTGGCAACCTCTATATACCATCTAATGGTGATCCAATAGCTATAATGAAGTGCATGAAAAGACGTGCATCATTAATGTTTTTTTCTCTCTTACTTTTTACAATAAAAAAATATGCATGCTAAATTTTTATTGGTCAAATTGATACCTATGCATAGGTAAAAAAAAAAAATACCTACTGGATTGGTGCCCTATATATATATACACGCACTTTTTTTTTAACTATGCATAAGTATAGGTATCAATTTGACGAATGAAATCTATGCATAGGTATCAATTTGACGAATGAAAATTTAGCATGTATATTTTTTTATTATAAAAAATAAGAAAGAGAAAGAGCATTAATGATGCACGTCTTTTTATGCATTTCATTATAACTGTTGGATCACTATTAGATGGTGATCCAACGGCTAAAAAAAATTCATATCTATAAATTAAAAAAAATACCTATTAGATTGGCAACCTATATATATATATATATATTCACTGAAACTTTGGAATTTTGAAGGATATTCCATCTCTGACACCATGTGAAACATAAATGAGCTACATTTTTTATTCATATGTTAAAACTTGGATGAGTAAAACATTTATAGAGTGAGTACAAGACAAACACTCTTAAAACATTAACTAAGAAATCAGAAAGAACGATCCTCCTAAAACAAAGAAAAACAACTTAAAACCTGGAAAAACACAACATACTTTAACATATAGTCCTCCCCTAGATAAGCCTCTATAAACTTTAATGGAAAAATCGTCACATGAGTACATAAATTAAATAGGAATAAATAAGAAACCAAAGTTTGAGAGCATCCATTCTCAGTTTAGCTGGGCACAATTTGAAGTTCCGTAAAGTATAAGTGAATATTTGATTGAACCATGGGATAAACTTCTCGGAAAGAAACTCAAGCTAGTAATCAATATTTGATTTCCAGCTCCGTTAATTATAGTGGTCAACTATATGATATCCTTGTATGTCTGTGTGTTTACTGAATACTAATTTTCAGTGACAATAAACAATTTTTTTTTTACTAAAAGAAACATTTAATTGTATCTCGTCACCTATTATACTCTTATAATTAGGATTCATGATAAAAGTTACAAAAAAAAAAAGAAAAAAAAAAAGCATTTTTAGTATCACTAGTACAACAACTTTTTTGTGGCTAATTAATCTATTAATCACAAAATGTCTTACTTTCATCTACGTACAAACCGTATTTTGTGATTACTAGTAAGATGTTTTGTAGTGACATGTATGTTCACTCTAATTGCTTTCCAATATGTGTTGATGCTTAGATATGATCATTAGTAATGGAAAGGAAAGAACAATCAATCACATAGGAAATCAATATTGGAAGAAAGATCTTATTGCTGACAGATCAACACCATCTATCATCATCATTAGCGATTGATGAAGGAGGAATATCCCAATTGGTATTCGAGAAGGAAATAAGTAAAACGGTTATGATGTATTATGGTTAGGTCCAATATTGTCTGCCTATGTATTCAATAACAAACACTTTGCTTTGGATTGAAGGATAACCTCACCTTATCTTTCAAGTCACGAGTTGCCGATTTTGGAATACTCAAGCATGCATTGCAAGTTCAGCTAGTTAGTGGGTACTCACATGGGTATAGGAGACGCTCTAGCCAGGGGCATATAAGCTCACTCTAGTATGTAAGTCCTCTCTCATAAAAAATAAAAAAAAATAAAAAAAGTAAGTCCTCTAGCTAATATAGGTGGGACCACTCCATCTCACTTTGCTCAGCTAGTGGATCCTTTTCTTCTTCACGCTTGAGTTTGGTTGATTACAACGTTCTTTCCACTATAAACATCATTCCTGACGTCTGAGATCTGATTTTAGCAAATTTTTCTTTGTTCAGTTTCACACAAAGATAAGCGATAGATCAGACTACATATCCATATTAGTGGGCGCTATTCTCATTTCCTTTTAATTTTAACATAACGAATGCAAAAATAAATATAACAATACTAATGAAAAATAAATAACAAATTAGATAAGAGCTTTTGGGAAAATGTTCAAGTGTAAGTACACATATATATACATTTTGGAACATGATGCATTATATTAAACAAGCAGTTTCACCCAGAAAATCGACGCCAATTAAGTTGATGTGCCATTAATTTTGCCATTTGAACATATATGATTTGTCTTTTCTTATAAACCAAGATTAAGGAGCAATGTTACTTGAGGTAGGTTGGTAATATACTAAGTCACAGACTATAATTTAGTATGTACAAAAATGTTGTACGGGGCAGCTTATGATGATGGTATCACACAGACACATTCGTGTGGGTCCTACAAACCAACCACTTACGCTATCCGTGTGTAATGCAAACATCGTAAAGTCTCTTACTGTCCCACAAAATTGTTCTAGATGTTTTATCACTGTTGGATTAGAAAGTGTTTTTCAAGAACAGGCCGTACGGATCCGGAGGATTGTGATTGAGAATTTCACACACACTGTTAACTTCAGAGGGATTGACGTGTCGGCCTTGTCTTCTTTGGTGGTAGTGAGACTTTAAGCAGCCCAACTGGCCCATTGTCCTAAAAGCAAACTGGACAATATTTGCTATTTACTCAGGAAACGGATCTGAAAATTAGGGTATCGAGAGAAAATGATCTTTTTAAGAGTGGTTTTATTATTTTTTTTTTAAATGACTTTTTGAGGATAATTTTTTGACTTTTCTGGAACCTTTAATAAATGGGTTACAAACTCATTCTTATTAAGAATCTTAGAAGAGCACGCCTTCCCCCCAGCCAAACACAGTCCTCTCTCCTTGATACACTATTTTTGCAAAAATTGAAGAAAACTTTTAGTCATGCGAAGCCATAAAATTAATTTCTTCGGTTTTTTCAGCTTTTTTTTTTGATAGAGAATTTGAGATATTTACTTCTTTTTTTTTTTTTTTTTTAACCTCAAAAGGTTCATTTGTAGTTGCAATTGACTAGATAATATTTCTGATAGTCAAATAGTACAATTTTGCGGTTAAACTGCTTTTTTTCCAGATTTAGATAATAATGTTCGAAATAGTCACTAATTTAGATAATGACTGTTTCAAACGTGGTCACTAATTTACCATTTCGAAATAGTAACTAACCCAATAATTATTTCGAATGCCATTTTATTCGCCTTTACTTTTTCATATTAAACTCTCAGAATTTCTAAATGAAAATATAGAAGCTTAAATGCCAAAAAATCACAGATAATAGGCAATTCTTCATCGGTTTTGGGTTTGGGTTTTTTAAATGTTGGGTATTCACTCTGCTTTCTTCTCTTTGCTGTTGTTAGAAGAGTTTTTAGGTTAATTCACGAGATGGAGCAACAAAAATGGTCCCAGAAAAGTAATCTAAATAAGAGTACCACTCCTAAAAATGTCATTTTATCCAAAACACTGCTATTCAGGTCTATTGCCCTATGTAAATGACAGGACTACAACCAAAAGCACAAGAGCCCAAGGTAACTGGTCCAGTTGGTTTTAAAGTTGTATTCAACCGTTGTACTCAACCCAGGAAAGAAAAGCCCAGATAATGGAGTTGTCACCGAGTAAAAACTCTCAATGAATTTTTGGCTTCGATGATGGCGCTAAGTCACACCACTTAGTCAGCCACACCACATACACACTCACACAAAGTGTTGTTTAGCAACATAACGTTTGGACAAGGGCAAGCACTCACGAGGAAAGCAGAACTCAATCTTTTCATATGAGAACACACACTTTTATTTCTCTCACAAGAGTGTTTATATTTAGTCTAGATAGAGTTCTTACAAGGTTCTCACCAACCGTCCCTCTACCTTATACTACCGTCTTATTTATAAACAACTTTGGCTAATAACCCTAGCCAACTAGGCAATCTAGTTGGACAATGTATATAGACATAAATCTGGGCTACAGAGTTCTTTGGCCTGTGTATGCCACTTGCAGACACATTCCTGGCCCACACCCATGCACTAACACCTTAGTACACCGTACACCCATCTGGCACCATACACACCAATACTTTAGTACGCTGCGCGCCCATTCGGCGCCGCACATACACCATCTGTCATGCGTGTGCTAGCCACTAACCGGGGTACTCTTAGAGAATGCTTTTCCCTGTGCGGCGTGTGCCCTTCGTGTGTTCGGCACATGCTGCTCACTCAGTGGTAAGTGTCCGCCACACCATTTGTGTGTGATCTTCGCGTGTGCCTGCCTTGAGCAGCACATGTCCCACTCGAGCATGAGCACCCGTGGCTCAATGCTCATCAAGCTTTCCAACCAACCCGCATGCTAGTGCATTGGTCCTATACACTCTCTCCAGTCTGCTGCATGCATTGCTTATAAGTGCTCCTATCATTTCTCATGCGTGCACTCACGCACATGGACCATGGGCATACCCGCCAAAGTTCACTCGAGGCCAACCAAGTGTTTCTCATGCCTCTCCGCGGCATAGTTCATCTCAGCCCCGCACCAACCTGTGCACGGGTGTAGCTCAAGCTCAACAGGGTGTGACAAACCCACCCCCACTGGATGAAGCCGACATCCTCATCGGGAGGTTCTTTAAGTACCTCTTCATTTGGTCCTCGAACTGCCATAAATTAACATCCCTCTCCCATATAGACACTGACCTGCTACTATCTTCCCATTGAACAAGAAAATCGGTTCTCCGATTTTTCCTGCTGGTGCCCATCACTCTATGACCAAGAATCTTCTTTAATTTCTTGTCAAACTCCCTTCTTACCATGGGAAGGGCTCGTTTGGCTTGTTGCCTATCAGGATCCTCATGATACAGTTTAAAGAAACTGATATGGAAGCTGGGATGGATCTTCATATGTTTTGGTAATGCCAACTGGTATGCTACATTACCAACACGTTTCAATACCTCAAAGGGACCGTCATAATTCTGCACAAGGCCCTTATGAGCGTTATTTTCTTCTAGATTTGCGGTGTTAGCTTCAGCAATATCTTGTCGCCTACTTGAAACTTAAGAGGTCGCCTATGTTGGTCTGTATACTTTTTCATCTAGTATTGCGCCTTTGCCAAACTGTTCATCGCCTGCTCTATCAGTTCTTATTTTTCTCTCGCAAAACGATAGGTAGTATGGCACACTCCTTGTGACTTCTATTTCACCACTTCCAAATGCGTCAAAGGCTGACGTCTGAATGCTAGCTCTGAAGGACTTATTCCTGTTGCCAATGACTTATGCACGTTGTAGCAAAATTGGGCTATATCAAGTAAACTCACCCAATTTTTTTGACTCGCACACACATAGTGTCGCAAGTATTCTTCTACCAAAGTATTTATCCTCTCAGTTTAGCCATCAGTTTACGGATGGTTTGCCATGGAGAATTTCAATTCTGAACCCATGAGTTTGAAAAGAAATGTCCAGAATTTTCCAGTGAATCATGCATCCTGATCACTGACTACATCCCATGGCACTCCGAACACCTTCACCACGTGTCAGAAGAACAATTCAGCTGTCACTTCCATGGGAAAAGCATAGGATGCTACTATAAACACCGCATACTTCGAGAATCGATCGACCACTACCATTATCGATCGTTTGCCTTCTACCGCTAGGAACCTAACAATGAACTCTATAGAGATAGACTGCCACGGTCTCTCCGGGATAGGCAAGGGGTGCAAGAGTCTCGTTTGCTTCTTCTTTTCGGTCTGGTCTAGTTGACACACTAGACATGTTCGGACATACAACTCAATGTCATCTTCCATCTTTGGCCAGAAGTAGTGTCTCGAAATCAAAGCAAGTATTCTTTCGAGTCCCGAATGTCCAGCCCATTGTGAGTCGTGCGTCTCTTTCACGAGCTCTTGTCTTAGTCCCCCGCCATTGGGGACATATAATCTGCCTCCCTTCGCATGGAGCAGATTATCTTCGACCCAGTATTTGCAAACTTCTCCATCAATGACCTGTTGTCGTAACTGACAATAGGTTTTATCCGCCTTCGCTTACTGTTTCAAGCGCTCAAGGAAGTTCGATTGTACCATCACGAGTGAAGTTACAAAAAATTGCAATTCTTTCCGACTCAGCGCATCCACCACTTCGTTCTCCTTCTCTGATTTATGCACCCAGGTGAAGTCGAACTCGGTAAGGTATTCTTGTCACCTTGCTTGTTTCGGGGATAGCTTCTTCTGAGTCTTGAAATATGTATTCGCTACAAGAATTTCTAATTGGTTTAAAGTTGTACTCAACACTTGGAAAGAATGGAGTTAAGAATTTTTGTAGCTAAGAAGTTGTTGTCATCTAACTTGGTTGTATTCTCTGGGTTTTGCTTTCTTTGTCTAATGATACTATTTGTCATTGTTCAATGAAAGTTGAACAGCTCGATGACAACTTTGGTGTAAAGACCAAATAGTGCATTGCTAATTAATTATTACTTTCTTTTCTTTGGGGGGTGAGTATATATATATATATATTATATTATTACTTTGGTTTGATGTAATATTTTCCTCTTTTTTCATGTATGATAACGCTTCGGCTGCTTCATTTTTTGGCCAAATAATTGGAATCTCAAAAGAAGATTTTTCCATCGTTTAAAGACCGTTTTATACTTAATTAAAAACCATTTTTCTTGGGATAAATTAATGAGAGATATATTTGGCTTTTTAGTTGGAGCCAAAAGCATTATGATTAAACATTTGGATTATAAGAACAAGAAGTACAAGTAACCCCCACAAATTGCAGAAGAACTGGAATTTCAGGGCGTGCATGGCCAAAAATCTTACTAGGCGTGTCAAATCTATTTGGTCAATTAAAAAGTTTAGCAGGGAACTAAACCAAACTAAATAATATTGTTTTGGTCAGTTAAGAGATACGTAAAATTTGACTTCACTATGTTATATTGTTTTTTTTCCCTCGTCTGCTTGATTAAGCCATTCTCATAAGTTGAAGGTTTTAAACCTATATTGTTCTGTTACTCTTTGATTCGATAGTATTTTTTAAGACCAAGCGTTTGGATAAGGGGGTCGACACAAAGATTACTCAACACCACTTTTTGTGGGGATTGCCAACTTTTAGCAGCTAAATTTTTTCACATAAAAATACCACTTTTTTATACTAGAAAGTCAATCGAGCCTCTACTTCATGAGTTCTAATTATGAATGAGTTCATTCCTTGATTTTATGTGCGCAAAGTTGTATTTATTGAAGCACAAATATACTATTGTTGTACTTGTACCCCTATAATAAAAGTTGTAACCATCTAACTATAGTGGAACTGACTAGGAGTACAAGTAACACCACAAATTGCAGAAGAAATGCAAACTCATGGCATCCGCCAACAACTTATTAGGCTTGTTCATGGTCATTATGAAGGCAAAAAATTATTGATCAAACAAACAAGACGTCTAAGTCTATTTGGTCGGTTTTTAAAATCTACGAGGAAACCAAACCAAACAAAATATAATCGTCTTGGTCAGTTGTAGCGATATGTATAGTCCTAGTTATTATAAATTATTATAAAATTTGACTTCATTATATTAAAAGAGTACTTTTATAAATAGCAGTAATAAAGCTCAACTTTTGTCAAATACTAAATAAATAAATATGACTGGAACTCTAGCAGTCTGTTGGGGTTTTGCCCGAGATAGCGCTATTATGGTTTTAAACCTCAACCAGTTGGTCAATAAAACTAAAACAGTTATTTAACAAATCTCAACATATTAGTAGTCAAATCTCAACCAGATTAGTAAACATTAATGAGTCGAAAAATCTCAGTTGAAAAACGTCAATTAGTTAGTAGACAAATCTCAACGAAAAAGAAGGTAAAAAAAAAATAGGTATTATTGCGGACTTTACGATAACCAAAAAAAAAAGTTAAAAAGGAAACTTCTGAGGGTTAAAAACTTACCCTCTGATGAAATAGTTGAGCCTAATTTCTTCTATACTAAGTTAATCACTTGTTATATTTTTTTTCACTTACTTAATCAAAACACTCTCATAAGATGAAAGATACTAAACTATAATTAATACTACATCAAGTTTAGCAAAACAATTATTATTTAAATTTTAACAAATAACAGTCATTAAAATCTAAATAAACAAATGATAATTATAACAATTATACTCCAATATTAATTTTATACTAACGAAATGATCACAGAATATAGTTATTTTCAGAGTATAATTTGAATCATATTCCTCTTACATATGATAAATTAAAAATGACACAGATTAATATATATATATATATATATATATACGAAAACATCGTTTTATCAATCAATGTGGAATCCATCCGCTAAGTCTCGTTTCATCAAATGTAGAACGTAAAACATAACAACAAATAAAATGTGCGGAGTCGCCCACCTGGTGACTTCTTGGTCTATGATACCATTTGTCACTTTTCACACAGGGCTGAGTAGATAAGAGGACAGTTTTGGTGTAGAGACACCATACTATTACTTTGGTTTGATGTTTTTCTCTAGATTTTTCCAATTTTCTATTGTTGGGCTACTGACAAAATGTTTCCATTTCTTTTTCCCCTTTTTTTAAGCCTTTATCTATGATAACGCTTCGGCTGCTTTCATTTTAGGCCACAGAATTAGAATCTCGGAAGAGGATATTTTCATTGCTTTAAAGACAATTTTATCCTTAACCCTAAAGTATTTTTCTTGGGATAGATAAGGATATCCTTGACTTTTTGTATTCGAGTTTAAGCATTTATATGTAGACACTTGGTATAGAACAACAAGTGCAAGTAACCCCACAGATTGCAGGAGAAATGGCAACTCAGGGCATCGGCCAGCAATCTCACAGGTTTCAGACTTGAAATCCTCCACCTACGCTTTCTATGCGAAAACCTGCTAACAACTATATATATATATATATATATATATATATATATATATATATATATATATAACTATATTTCTTTTTTGGGAAAAAATATATAACTATGTTAGTTCTGCTAATTGCCTTCAGTTTTTTGCTTATGGATTCATATAGTGCCAAGAGTCTTTATGTGCTTTCATTAAGAGTGCTATTCTTAACTGATAAAACTCTCTACACATTAAGTTTACAATTTAGTTAAAAGCTTACAAAGGAATTTAATGCTCGATACATAGTAGTAGGACCGCATTAAGAACCGTACGTGTTAGGCATATTGTGAATTGTTGCTATTGATGTAGTAGATCCAGATTATGTTAATATATATATATATATAGCATATTAACTCTTGTGCCAATTTTTAATACCATATGATGAGAAATATGATCATATTTCTACCGGTAAAAATTTATAAAATTGCCATCTAGAAAAGTAACATCACATTTATATTGGTATTAAATAGCAACAATTAATATCAAACTAATCAAAGTCTTCGTACTTGTCTTGTGCCTCTTAAGCCAACATCTCTCTCTTAACTCTTTTTTGGTTTGTCTTGAACAAAATCTACATAAGTAATATTGCAATATTTGATGGTTACTGATTAATTATAATTATAATTCATATGTGGCTTACATAAGTTACAGTTTATTAATTAAAATTATCACTAACAGATTAATATGTTATTGCAGTGTTGGGTATCAGTATATTGCTTAATCTGCATATTCGGCCTACTTAGAAACTCAAAGTTTCATGAAATGAATAAAAAATAAATTGAGGAATTGAGACTATTAGAGTATAAAAAAGAGTTGTCACAACTCAAAATTAAAGCTAATAGTAGGAAAAAAATTTCATAAAGATAGGAAATTTTTTAGTTTATTTGAAAAGTATTTAAAAATTTTTAGTTTTATATAACAACTCAGTTAAATAAAATATTTAGAATTTTATCATGTGAACTTTTCCCACAGTTTGTATTCATCATTAAACATAAATCAAATAAATACTAAAAAATATAAATCAAATATAAGTTTAAGCATCATCATCATCTACATCAAAACCAAAAACCAAAATGGCATACATAAGTTCATAGATAATGTAAAATGTAGTAATCTTAGTTTAATGCTAAAACAAAACTCAAATAATCCAAACACCATAACAACACGTTTAAAGCATTATCAAGATAATAAACTACAATCAAGATGGTCTTTGGTTCCTTTTGATTACTAAGATCGTACTGGACACCACCTGGGAAAGGGAAGAAGGGGGTGAGCATACAATGCCCAGTAGAAAAAATAGTTACTTCGATCGAAAATATTTTAGTTGTAAAAAATCCTTACTTGTTTAGTTTAAATCCAATACATACACATATAATGATCCAAAACTAGAAATCTATATTTATATGTATAAATAAATCGATATAATCAAAATCATTCAATTCAGATATACATGACACAAATCAACCTATACCTATGAGCTCACATCCTCTCATATGTGGAAACCCAAAATGATGGCACTAAGTGTATCTAATAGCCTGCTGGATACCTAAGCTCATACCTGGAGGAGACACCCATGTGTCGTCTACCAAATCTATAGGGACAATTGAATTGTTTATGCCTGCCAAATTGGGAGGTAATCAGAAATAATATACCCTGCGTGGGTCTACGGACTCTATACTAATAGTGGGTATGTAACGCCACACTGTAAACCCACAATGTTAATACAGTGCTCATGTATAATCCTATGACACGTATACAGAACTAAAGTATGAAAATAATCGTGCTTTCATTTTTCAATAAAATAAGTATACTAGGTTTCATAGAAAAATTGGTAGTATAACGGCTCTATTTTTTATATACCCAAAAATAACCTATACTAAGATAATTTCTAGAGTAATACAGTATATATTATACAATCACATTTTACCACATATGTTCAAATAACTCAAAAACTATGTTTGTTCTCATATATTGTAGAAAGTAAATTTTATTTGAAAACGATATAAAACAAAAATAATTGAGTTTTTACCTTACAAGAATAGCGATACTATGCTATTAAATCTTCAAGGTGTCGTTGACGATCACTCGATGGGTCAAAAATAAATTCCAAGCCCTCAATCATCCTCTTATGGAAAAAAAAAAAAAAAAAAAAAAAGAACTTCTCAATGGAGGTTTAATTCCACAAACAGAATTCTTTACCGAATACCTAGCACTCAAAATAGCTAGGTTAGACATATAATTTGTCCAATTCGATTCCGGACCCATGTTAGATTAGTGGCACACAAATCAAGGAATTCTTAACTGTCTGATTTCAATTTTTATATCGATCACTAAACATAGGAAATATATATATATATATATATATTAAACTTTCTTATTTTTTGAGTACAATCTAAAAATGACAACAAAAATACGAGCCAACAGCCGAATTAAAAAGTCAAACTTAAGTTCAAAATATCTAAAAATGGCAAGTTTTGATTCGGACAGTATGAGGTTAAGATATATATATATATACACCTTGACGATCTTTATGACAAAATGAATCCAACAAGTCCAGTTAGAGGTCAAATAGTAACCGGAATCATTGTCGGTAACAAAGAGCTTTAAACGACTCTTCCTTTTTCTCCAGCCACGGTGAGCGATTTCGGCGGCTCCTGGAGGTCGGCGACAGGCTCACGGTGGCCTAAGGAAGAGTCATCGGTGGTCTACTTGGCCGAACGATGTCTGGAGGTGAGGCAGCAGCTTCTCCTAGTTCTCGGCTGTGAATGAGCTAAGAGAGCAAGAGAGAGAGTTGGTGGGAGAGAGAGAGAGAGAGAAAAGATGACAAGGTCTCTTGACCCTATTTTAATAGGGACTGTGTAATTTTTAAAAATTACGTAACAGTCTCTAAATTTTCAAATTTCTTTCAAATATTCTCCAAAAAATTGCAATTTAGTCCTTTCAGTACAAAACTTTTGCAACCATACCCTCCATATTTAATAATCTCAAAATCATTAAAATGACCAAAATATCCCTTAAAAGAATCTGGGTTTTTACGAGAGTGGCATTAGCATTCATCATAAATTAATTAAGCTACTCGGTAATAATGATTTTTCTTTTTACTGATTGAGCATTAATGAAAGAATAATTAACATGTTTCGTTGATTCGTAGGAGGTTAGATTAACAAAAGAACGACTTAGCTTAATTAACACAATTGACCAACTCTAAAGAGGTTTCTTACAAAACTGACTCAATAAACTTTGACAAGTGCACTATTGACTACTCAAGTTTCTAAAAGTAATAACCATAATTACGTAACAAGAAATAAAATTGCTACTAGATATATGATATCCTTATCTTAATCATGTTCTCACAAAAATATTCCTACTTTAGCAGCTCTGCGACAGTTGAAGAGAAGTCTAGCCGGAGCATGGCGTTCTGCAAGGTCAACAAAGGGTGGACCTGTGTCATCACTCGTACGGAAGGACCTGACGCCGGAAAGACCTTCGTGAAATGCAGCGGAAACTGCAATTGTGTTGTGTATGTCAACTTTCGAATATATCAATTAAACTAGCCTTATTTAACTTATAAGGAAATCATGTTCCTCACCTTCATGTCTTGATTTTTGAGTTGTAGTATTATGGAAGAAAAAATGAAAAGAAAAATCTAACTAAAGTAAATATACATGGTTGTGCAGGTTACTTAAAGTACCAAAAACTAAGAATTACTTAAATTATTTTTAAGTCCTATTATGGTAGTAAAAACGGATACATATCACACCCAGAACCTTACTAATACCCTTAATAATACCTAGCACAGATGCAAAGTTTAAAACAGCAACATAAAACTAATGAATAATTCTTTTCTTACAGAAACGCGGATGGGAGAGTGTCTACGGACATAGAACTGCCGCAGGAGCTGGAAAACAAAGGCGAAGGAAAGACATTCTGCAAGTGTGGAGAAGGGTGGAGTTGTGTTGTTTCTAAGGTTGAAGAGCCTGATGAGGCTAAACCGTTCTACGAGTGCGCCGGAGATTGTTCTTGTGTTACTACTGCCTGATGAACAACATGAAATAGGGTGTGTTTGTCTCTCTATGTGTGTGTATGTAAGATATAACGAGTATAAAATATTAGTGTGTGGAACCTCAAATGGACTTTATGTATATTGAGGAAAGATTTCAAAGAAATAAAAGGAACAAAATGATATCTGGGTTCATATTTGAAAAACATTAGTTTAAGTTGACATATTCTTTGGAAGTACCAAACTTTAAATGTTGTTTACAGTGTAATAATACGTAGAGAGAAATGCTAACAGCAGATGGATAAGGGCAAGTAATTGGCAAGATTTCAAGTAAGACTTACACGAGTTTTATTCCAGTCAATTGATACGACGATTTAACCTAGAAACCCATCCACCCACAGGTATCCACATATTTGGGTACGTTTGTCAGTTACATGTAATTAAGTCCGGTTCGGGTATAGGTATCCCTGACCTGTACCTATATTTATATGTGTATAGATATAATTATGGAAAAATGATACTCTATGAATTTTTAAAAAATAATACCAAAAATATAACCTTCCCAAAATAATTATTTTTCCATACAACATTCAGTATCATTTTTCTAAACATTTTGGTTACTAGAAACCATTTTTCTAAACATTTTGGTTACTAGAAACCGATAAACCAATTTAGTTATTGGAAACTAAGAAACAAATTTAGTCACTGAAAACCAATTTAGTTTTTTTTGTAACCAATAATCATATCCTAAATAAACCAATTTTATTACCGTAAACCATAAAACAAAGGTTATTAGAAACTAGAAAAAAATATTACTTGAAACTAATTTAGTTTATTAGAAATCAGAAACCAATTTGATTACTAGAAATCTAATTAGTTTCTTATTTTATACTAATTAAATTGGTTTTTCGGTTTTTATTAACTAAAATATTTTTAAAAAAAATGCTATTGAATGTCACACGAAAAAAATAATTAATTTAGAAAGGTGTATTTTTTGTATTATTTTTCAAGCTTAGGTATAAGTGTCCAAATCTCTATGATTTTTTAGACTTTTTAGTCAAATGGCTGAATTTTGGATCATAGTTTGTAAAATGGCTATTTTCAAATACTATTAAAAAATGGTTGAATTTTGAAAAGTATTTGAAAAATGATCATTTTTTATATTTAATATATCAAAATATATTGATTTATTTTTTGAAAATTTATTTTTATAAAAAAAAAATTAGTCTATTTTTTTAAAAAAAATTGATTTACTTCATTTATTTCAAAAATTGATTTACCTTTTGATTTATAAATAGATCAACTTAAAATAAAACGGACACTTATTAAATAGCTGTACAAAAGGCCATTTTTAAATTGATCTTTAAAAAAAAAAAAAAAAGGCTATTTCTTACAAATACTCTAATTATTTTAAGTGAAATACACTTAAGTCCATTACTCATTACTTAAAGGAAGCCCAAATAACAAGCCCACCATTTCTTATAAATACTCTAATTATTTTAAGTGAAATACACTTAAGTCCATTACTCATTACTTAAAAGAAGCCCAAATACCAAGCCCATAACACTTACCACACCGTAGGTTACTTGCACTGGCATTTGCTACCTACAGACGCGATCGATTTAAAAAAAAAAAAAACAAAGAAAAAAAAAAAAAAAAAAAAAAGCAACTAGTTTTAGGCCACCGCTTTCTTTCCATGGTCTTCATGATCAAGTCCTCCAGCTCTAGCTCCACACCTTCGGTCCTCAGCGGCAACCGAAGAGTTCTAGCTCCACAAATTTATTGAATCAGACCCACGCCTTTGGTCCTCTTCACCAACTGAAGAAGAGCTCGAAGCAAAGCCTTTTCTCCATAATCTTCTTGATCATTTTGTACTGATAGAATGTTTTGTGTTGAATCTTCTTTCGTTTTGCTTCATTTTGTATGGAAATGAAATTATGAATATTTACTTTTAATTTTTGTACTTTTTTATGACATGTATTGATACCCAGAGTACCGGCTTCCCGTTACAAAGAATACCTAAATCCGCTTTATTCATCTCTATAGATGGAAAAACAGAATATTTATGGGTAAGGGTTTTACATATGAGTATGGGGTCTGGATAGTTATACTTGATCCGAACTAGTTCTATTCTCATCTCTACCTATGAATAACTATGTTATGACACATGAATAATCAAATTACGTAAATTCTAATACCAGTGTACGAGAGGCAAAAATCCTCTTACACATAGGAAGTGCTTTTACTCTGCTTATAACATATCCAATTTTTAAAAAATTTACTAACACAATAACACTATCTCATATCATTTCCACGGTTTTCGAATATAGTAAAAAAAAAAAACAAAAAAAAAAAAAAGCACAATCTGGTCACAAAAAAGAAAAGAAAAATGGATGATATGCTCAACAGAAAAAGGGCAAGACATTCACTCATAATATATATATATATAT
>JXTB01000283.1:342423-382134 GCA_002914805.1 Parasponia andersonii | reverse complement strand
ATTCATCAATTGATTATACATTCTATTACTTAGCCGATTCTTCAAAAAATTCATAGTATACCCTCTCCATATCAGCAATAGCAATTGGTAAAATTAATGTCAATATCATGAGTCGATAAATAAGATGTTAAACATTGTGTTTTATTACCTTAACTATTTTTTATGTAAGATCATCGATACTTTTCATTCTTTTCAATTTCTTATTAGAACATATATTAATTATATATACTTCAAGTTGATGATCAAGTTTCATGAGTTCTATAATAGAAAAGTTTTTTAGATAATATTCAGCAAAGTGAATTGACTTTTTCTTGTCAAAAGCTAAAAATATATCATCTGGACACAACTATGTCGTACAAAAAAGCAAGTTTGGAAAGCATATATTTTTTTATTGAATTTATTTAAAATCAATTAAAAAGAAATAATGAGCTCTATTAATTCTGCAATAGGTTTGGACTTTTTTTTTTATTAACAAATGCAACAAACTTTTAATTATAGGCTTATGTAGTTTTATTGTAATTTTAAAATTTTTTGGGGACTTAATTATTTTCTTCAAACTTTTTTAAGAGTTATATTAAAAATTTTAATAAGTTTTAAAAAATTAAAATTAAAGGGGGACTTCAGCCCCCTTACCAATAAGTTGGTTCCGTCGGTGCTTATAATTATAAATTAACATACGAATTAGTCACCTATTGAAAAAAAGGATAATAACATTAAAATATATTAACTTTTAACTTTTCTACAAAAAAAATTAATTTTTGAATATCTGCAAAATAATACTTTCATTTTTTAATTTTTGCAAAATAATCCCTTCATTTTTAAATTTCTGCAAAATAATACCTTGATTTTTGAATTTTTACAAAATAATACCTTCACTTTTCAATTCTAAAAATTAATATCCTAAGAATAAAAATCCTTTCAAATTAATATCCTAACATTTGAAATTCCTATTAATTTATAACCTTAATTCCCAATTAGTTGATTTTAATAATAAAAAGATGGAAGTAGCCACCATCAACTTAATTAAAACTTATTAAACAATAATAAAATTTCTGAAAAATATTTGTAGTTAGCCTATTTCACTTTTCATTTTAAAAAGAAAAATAAAAAAATTAGAACGAGAGATAAAAATAGTTAATTGTAAAAAAAAACATGAGATGTAAAAAAAAATTATTTTTTTTGAACAATTAACCAAAAAGAGTTTTTATAAAATAATTTCTAATAACACATTAATATCTAAATATTTTTAATAGCTTAGCGAGAGGTGTTGGCTTCTTTTAATTTGCTCTTAATATAAATATACAAAAAAAAATAAAAACTAAGGATATTAATTTGTAAAAATCATAAATGTCAGAGTATTAATTCGTAGAATTTAAAAATAAAAATATTAATTTACAGAAATCATAAATGCGTGAGTATTAATTGTTAGAATTTTAAAAATAAAATTATTAATTTATAGAAATTTAGAGGATAAGATATTATTTTTCAAAAAATTAAAAATAAAAGTATTTTTATCTAATTAATCCTAAAAGAAATAAAAATAAAATCCATAAAATAAACCAAAATAAAAAAATTCAAGAATGGAGAACAACTTTTTCATTTAGTGCGTTTTTATCCTGAGGTGACTCGGAATAAATATTTGAAACAATAACGGGAGAAGAATCTATAAAGGGCACAACGCACAATAATTTAACCTCAGCCAAATCCCGAAACTGCCCTCCTCAATTTCAGTTCACTTCCCACCAGAAGCAGCCACAAAAACCCGAACGTCGTCGAGAATACTCCCACCCTCGTCTGGCCTGTCACGTCTTTTCACATACCTTCTCCCCTCAGCCTCCGAGTACTCGCTCAGACCCACTCTCCCATTTCTCTCCCATAGAGCCTCTCCGAAGCTCCGGTGCGCGAAGTACGCCTCGGCCGAAACGACGTCGCCACGATCTTGGACCACCCGGACCGGGAGGCGCTCGTAGTGGCCGATGGCGGTGCCCTCGAGGTCGTCGATCCGGGCCAGGCCGGGGCCAGTGACGGAGTATAGCTCGCCCTTGATCCGGTGACCCGACCCGGGGAGGTTGATGAGGTAGGGGATGCCGTGTGGCCCGCAGACGAGGGGGAAAGTGTGGTGGGTGAGGAAATCGCCGCCGAGGTAAAGGGCGTCGTTGCGCGAGATGAGGTCTTGCATCAGCGCGTAGTTGTAGAAACCGCGCTTGAGCGTGCCGTACGTGAAGACGAGGCTCTGCTTGGAGGCCGACTCGACGTCCTTGGAATTCTCAGCCATGGGGCGATCGCTCGCTGAATCTGGAGATTCAAGGTTCAAGAAAAATGGGTGTGTTATTAGCTACCACTCAGACGAGAAATTTTGTTGAATACTGGGCTGAAGATGGGGAAGATCAGGCTCTGTTTCGGGGGGTCCGACACTTATTATTGAGTGATTTTGGGCCATAGTTGAAACAAGCTTTTATAGATGGGTGGGCTGCTTGTTGGGCGGATCGACTCAGCCCACAAAAATCTCACGGGCTTTAGTATTATGGGCCTTAGTCGGGCCAGTCCATGAATTCCTATTTTCCTATTTGGTTAGTAAAATAAATAAATTTATAAATAGCTATATTTTAAAACGTAAATTACTAAAAAGAATCCATCTTTTTAATATAGAGAGAATTTGATTTTTTATGGTAATTTTTCAAAACAAAATGAAAAAACCCAGATTTTGAAATTGTTTGAGAAACAAATCACTTTTAAAAGTATTTAGAAAAGTACTACTTTTATTTAATTGAAGAGATACTTGTAGTATCTAATCAAATTACTTCAGGTAACTTGACTGATTATCTCAAATAACTATTAATTTTAAACAAAAATAATCATTTTGTTAAAAGTCCCTACAAAAAGGAGTGTGTTAGGATAATGTTGGAGTTGAATTTTGTCTCTCTCGATTCATTTGTCCACACGTTTATAAATTAGGTTTCAGGAAGTTGATGTGCTTATTGTAAATTCTAGATAGAATATATAAGTCTATATAGAATTTGAGCTCAGCAATATTTTAGAAAGTTCTAGTAAGTTACCGATTAGAAAAAGATTCTCTGGCTATCAATTTTATCTAGATAGTGATCCTATTTTGAATTTTGCAATTTGAGTAAGTTGATCAAGTAGATCCTAATTTCACTCAACTATTCGATTTTAAAAGATAATTATAAGGAATCTTATTAGAATGGAAATATCTTTTGTATAAATACGCACAGATTTTTACATATGGATTCATTCACACTAACTTTGGCTTAAGTATCAGAGTCTTTTATTTTTGTAGGTACCTCTAGACTTCCTAAGGAATTCTCTCTAGACTTCCTAAGGAATTCTGGCTTTAGATTTCATGGTGAACATGGTTTCTCATTCAAGTAATTGTATATATCACCATCTAGAAGTATTCCAAGAAGAAGTAAATGCATAATTTTAGACATGGATAAAGATTTTCTAGTTTTATAAATAATTAGTTGTTTGTCTGTTTTTTCATCACATGCTTTAAAAGAAGGTTAAAATTGATAATGACCTAATTTAAAAACATAAAAAAATGATATTATATAAAGTTATGTTGTATTACAATTTAGGTTTATAATATCCCATCATCATTTTATTTATGATTTCCTTAGTTCTCACTATTGACTCTCATTGTTTTATTCATTTTTTTTTAATCAAAGTATCACTCTAATGGATTTTCATCTAAAATCGAAACTTTCAATGGATTTAACTTCAATCTAGATTTTATTTATGATGCATTTAAGTTTTTAAAATTATTTGGGCTAATATATGATTTTCTTAATAACTCATGATACTAATTACAAATGAAGATACTGATATACTGATAGAGAAACCATTCCCCCAACGAGAGATTTTTGAAATTATCACAAAATAAATTAAACTATGAATCATGTAAGAATGATATAATAAAACAATGGTTGGGATGACAAGGCTAAACGAAATCGAAATCCATCCCTCCCTATTAACATCGTTACGTAGAAGTGAATCTTTTGTCTTTTTTTTTTTTTTCTTGAAAAATGTTGATTTCTTATGTCCAGTTAGACCTAATCTCTAATTTACTCACATACTAAGACATCAAAGTAGAGAATTAAATATTTGACAATTGTTAATAGTACCACAAATAAGACTCTGATCATAACCGTTTTTTATTCATATTTTTCTTCCCGTACCAAGGAAATGCAATTATATGACCCAAAAACATTGAATTAATACAAGTGACATATTACTTAGACATGTTCTAGAGAATCGAGTACACGTAATCAACCAATAAGATGTCTGTTCTCTCTCTCTATCTCTCTTTCAAAAAACGGTACGCTTGGAATATATGGTTAATTCTATATGCTAACAATGGAAAACCATGGCCATTCCTGGTAATTATTTGGCAATATTTATTCTTTGAAAAATATTGTTATTAATTACTAATATTTTACATCACTGAAATCAGGTCAAAACGTGTCGGTCCAAGGAACAGCATGGTCCCTCGTTAAGAACAGATCGTGCACCCAAATTTTCTGATACATTGTATACTTTTATTTATTTTGTCCTTGTATATTGATTTACTCTTTTAAGTCTCATTGACATGAGACAGAGCACATCTGCAGAGGTACTTCATTAATTATTCTGCTATAAAAACTCGAGCCATTTTTCATGGAAAAGGGTAGCAGTAGAATGTTTTGAAGGTCTTATCCGAAGTGGACTTTTAGGTCTGGGAATTGACTAAACCGGTCGATAGCGGGCAGAGCTTTTTTTTTTTCATCATCAAATCATATATTTTCCCGAGGAAAAAAAATAAGAAAAAAAACCATATCTTTTCTTTTGATTTGATGTTTACGTTTATTTTATTTTTCTTTTATTGATTTGACGTGCCGTCCCATTTTGTTGGATTTGATTGCTTCAAACTTCAATAATTTAAGATTATTAGAATATCAAACCATGTTATTAAAAACAAGTAGTATATTATTAATTAATTCATGGAAAATTCTACAATAGGACCCGATTTTCGGCATTAGCCCTGCGACCCATTTCAGAAGCATTTTAATCGCGTGATTGAAATTGAAATCACAAGGCTCATATTATGCTGTCTAACTATTGTAGTATAGACCCTACCACACATAGAACCGTCACCATTTTATCTTCTGTAGACCATGAAACTGTTGGGAAATAGGTTTAATTATTTGGCTTGTTTTGAGCTTGGAATCTTATGAATTTTTTAAATTCCAATTTTATATTATAGAACCTATTTTCATGAATAATTTTAAAGTTAAAATTTGAGTAAAACTCATACTTTGTAGATGAAAGGTCTTGGTGAATTTTTATTCTCCTATGTAAGGATATCGATTTAGTATATTCATACATTTAAAATAGTGTACAGATGAATGAGAAATTGTAGATCAAAAGTGCACCATTAAAATAGAAAAAAAAAATATTGGTCCCACATTGGTGTGATGCATAGAGCAAGTAACATATATAGGCTTATGTTTTGTATTAGTGATAAGAATAATTAACATATATGCTCTCTTAGGCGTTGGTAGGAGGTGCAAATCTCCAGATTTAGGCCTGAATTTATAGGCTCGTATGCGCCTACACCTACGAACATGAATACTGGGCTAAAACTTGGATCATAATAAGCCTAATGTTTTATTGCAGCCTAATACATTTTTTCTTTCTTTTTGACCATTTTACTTCTTCAAAATGTAACAGTTTATGAAACTGCCATGCCATAAAACTAGAAAAAAAAAATTAGTTATTGCTTAATGTCAAAACTGCCATGATAAACATTTTTAATGTTTTTGTTAAGAGCTGGCATGAGTAACAGCCATATTAATGGCCAAAAATGTTTATAACGGTCATACTTATCGCTAACAAATATTTTCAAATTAATGGAAATATTTTTTGATTTTGCTAATAATTCCTCCCTTGGAAATTATAAAAGGAGAGCTTCCTCTCCTTATTTTACACACCAAAATTCAGAAGCTTCTCTCCTCTCTGATTTCCATTTATCATTCTCTTTTTAATCTCTAGTGCCAAGTGTTCTTGAGTTCTTCAATTTTTCTAGCTATAGTTCTTAGAGAATTTAGAAATTTCGTAACTAGATTTTTTAGTATGTTGGAATTTATAACAATCATAGTTTGTAGAATAGAAGTATTAGTGTTTCACTTGCTACTTTAGTTGTTATATCTTGAGAAATTAATGTTTGCAATTCCTCAAACATCCTACTAGAGAAAAACGAATTAATTTTAAAGACACTGTGTATCACACAGGTCTCGACTACTAACATAGTCACTGTTTTTGCAGGATACTTTTGTTTTCTGTGGACGAACTAACATATTGGAACAAACTTTTGGTAACTTTAAATTTTGTTTTAAAGTTAATTGTAAATATTTATTAAATTATTTTGTAACCTTATATATTACATGTTATTATTTTTCTACAATCTTAAAACTGAACTGCTATTTTATATAAGGTTATATATTAGAATTTACTTTATTAAATTCTTTATGCCCTATGGGGTTTTGTTAGGTTACATGTTAGAATTTATTCTATTAAATTCTTTATACTCTTATATAAGGTTTTAAATTAAGTTGCATGTTAGAATTTGTGTTTATTAAATTCTTTATGCTCTTATTTGCAATATATATAATTCTAGTTATTTGAATATATATATATATATATATATATATATATATATTGTTCTTCTCCTTTGTTATTACAATCATTCTTAGTATAGAATTCTGGTGGAGAAGAATTTGCGTTCTGTCTAAGGAGACCGGATTTGAAAAGGAAGCATCTGTGACCCCTCCATGTCTTTTTTGGGAGTTTCTTTTAAATTCTCTCTAGGATGTGGGATTTCAAGTGGGACCTGTTTGTGAACTCTCTGACCTTTCCTGGGAACTAATTTGTACTAAAATTAATAATCTTTGATTGATTAATTTCAGAGATGGCAAACAACAAAGTTAATGTTGTCAATGTTGAGAACACAACTCGTTCTCAACAGCTTGTTATGGTATCTGCAGTGCCTGTCCCTACTGTGGCTCGAGTGCCAAACTCTCTCGTGACTCGAATGGTACCACCGACGCACTTGGAGAGAATCTTTAGAAGTTTAACAGATTGAACTTAAAATTGTGGTAGTAGAAGATACTATTTTATCTGACAACATTGAACCTTGCGAGGTTCTTAACTGAAGAGACACCAAAAGTCAGAGAAGATGAACAAGATTTCCAAATTCTTGTTGCAGTGGATGCTTGGAAAAACTTCAAATTGTGATAGTAGAAGATACTATTTTATCTGACCACATTGAACCTTGCGAGGTTCTTAACTGAAGAGACACCAAAAGTCAGAGAAGATGAGCAAGATTTCCAGATTTTTGCTGCAGTGGATACTTGGAAATAATCTGATTATCTATGTTGAAACTATGTAATGAATGGTTTGACTGATTCATTATATAATGTAGATTGTTAGAAGAAAATGGCAAAAGAATTGTGGGAGTCGCTAGACTATAAATATATAACTAAGGATACTAGTTCTAGGAAATTTGTGGTGGGACGCTATCTAGACTATAAAATGGTCGACTCTAAAACTGTAATCAGTTAAGTTCAAGAGTTTCAGTTGATTCTCCGTGAGATTCAGGCAGAGAGGATGGTCCTTTGTGAACCCTTCCAAGTAGTTACTAGTATTGAGAAGTTATCCCCTTCATGGAAAGATTTCAAAAGCTACCTAAAGTACAAGAGAAAGGCCATGAAACTTGAAGATCTTGTCATTAGGCTCCGCGTTGAAGAAGACAACAGACGTGCTGAAAAGATAGGAGCCTCGTTTAGGCAAAAGCAAATGTTATGGAGCATGATCAAAACTTTAAGACTAAGAAAAACAAGTCAAAGAAAGGGTCCAAACTAGTACCTAAAGGTTGAGTGAGCAAAAAGCAAAAATTCCAAGAAAAATACTACTATCACAAGATGGGTCACAGAGCTTTATATTGCCGACTTCTAAAGACGAAGAAGAATAAAGCCAATGTGGTGAATAGCATCACAAAAGATGTAGAAGACATAAGTCTGTCTGCAGTTATTTTTGAAATCAACCTTATTGGGTCCAATCCAAGAGAATAGTGGATTGACACTGGAGCTTCAAAGCATGTTTATTCCGACAAAGACTTGTTCATAACCTTTGAACCAATAGATAATGGGGAGAAGCTCTTCATGGGTAATTCAGCCATGTCTGAAATATAAGGTTTGGGCAAAGTGGTGCTAAAGATGACCCCTAAGAAGGAACTGACTCTAAATAATATGATATATATGCTAGATATCCGTAAGAACTTTGTGCCTGGTTCTCTTCTGAATAAGCATGGACTCCGCATGGCTTTTGAGTCGGATAAATTTGTATTAACCAAGAATGGTCTTTTGTGGGAAAGGGATATGAATACAGGGGTATGTTTAAACTCAATGTAATGATTGTAAAGCCCAATATCAATAAAACTAATTCTTCTACTTATTTGATTGAGTCTTCTACTTTACAGCATGGTAGACTAGGACATATTAATTATGATACTATACGTAGATTAATTAACTTAAATTATATTCCTGTTTTTCAAATTAATACAAAACATAAGTATTAAATTTGTGCTGAGGCAAAATTGAAAAGGTCATTTTTTCAAACTATTGAAAAAAATACTGAACCTTTTGATTTAATTCATAATAGCATTAATGATTTAAAATTTGTATAAAAAAAGGCAATAAATATTTTATTACTTTTGTCAATGATAGTACAAAATATTGTTATGTGCATTAGCAAAAATTTAAAGACGAAGCAATAGAAAAGTTTAGTTTCTATAAGAAAGAAGTTGAAAATCAACTTAATAAGAATTAAGATAATTAGAAATGACCGTGATAGAGAGTACACTACAACAAAATTGGATTCAATAGCGTGCGAAGAATGTTATTAAAGAGATTTTATAACGTTTTAGTGTATGCTAAGATAGCCCCCGTTATTAAAAATCCCCCCTTTTTTTGCTTTTTTTGCTTGCTATAAAAACCTTTAGATAGCATATTTTGCCTATATGGAAAGCCTTTTATAGCTTTTTTTGAGTGTTATAGAGATCTTTCTATAGCTTCTTTTGAATGTTGTAAAAACTTTTTTATAGCTTTTTCTGAACGTTGTAGAACCCTTCTATAGCATTCTTCATATGTTGTTATAAACATTTAATATCATTTATCTAATGCTTTAAATGAAATTTGTTCAATAGCAGATAGCACAAAAATTTATGTAACTAAAATGATCCACAATATCGAAACAAGAATTTCATAGTTTCTTAACATTCAAAAATAAATATGCAAGTCTACAAAAACCAATAATCCATTATAAAGAAAACAAACTATGTCAAGCAGTAAATAATGTCTCCAATAAATAAATGTATATATATATATATATATATAAGGTCACAATACAACCATCTAAAGTTCCATTACTGGAGTAATTATTTATTATCTCATAACGATCTAAGACACGATAAAATTCGAAGTAAAAAAACCAAACACACTGCAATTTTAAAAAACAATTCTTCTTACTTTTAATAAATTTATTTAAATAAATAGCAAATAAATTTTAAATTTTAAGATAAACTTAAGGATGCAACATAAAAGCTGAAAACCTTATCATCTTGGTCATTAACAAGTTGGATTATGCCATCCACATCCATCAAAAAATAAGATTCTATCTCATCAAATTCTCTTCCATACGTTGAATTTCATAGCCACCTCTTTAGATGCCTCACCATGCCTATATCTTCCATCTATTACCACACATCTTAGAGTCGGTGAAAAAAGCAAATAAAATTCAAGGTTCCATTGCACCAAAACAGAGAAAATGACAAGGCCAACTAAAATGGTATCTAATATGTGTAGCTTGATTTCTTAGACACAAGTCAGCTATTCAAACCACGCTAAACAACCATAGACAATCAAAATGTATAGGCATATAAATCTCAAAACACCAAGATAAAGAGAGTACAGTAACAAGCATATCATACAATTACAAGACATTGGCTCTTCATCGGTATATCAAATTTCCATAGGTAGTTGAGTATATCAAAATTACAATGAAAATAAAGCCTATTTATTCACTATAACTTCAGAAGGAATAAAAAGTCAATCATTACTAAGAAACAATGCAAGATCCAGTAGTCCATTTTCTTTTTCTTTTCATGATTAGGATCATCGATTTGTCTAAAAATGGGCAAAGAGCGCCAAGCAATTATACGTCAACTCCATGAGAGCAAATTTTTTAGCTAATTATAACAAGAGGTTTTCCTTATTTTTTGTCGTATTTCCAATCCCAAATAATTTCTCACACCAAGATTTCTTTTACCAAGCCACATGAGAAATCTACCACCAATTGCTGTAAATGGACTATGGATAGGAATTAGAGAGTAGATTTTTGGTTTACACTTTTACTTGTCTTCCACTTTCGAAATTTTTCTTTTTATTATGTCTTATTTTGTTTTAATTTTCCCCTGTTTTTCTCTATTTTAACAAGCTACTAAGGAAATTAGATATACTAATTGTAGCAGATAGATTATGGATAGGAAGTAAAGAGTAAATAGTGCCCAATTCAGCCAGGAGAATTATTTGCTCAAGCAGTGATGGAGGATCATGATCTAATAACCTTCTGTTATTTGTTCCATATAATAGTTATTTGACAACAATACTGAACCCCAAGCCAAAAGAAAAGAAACTACAGAGAATGATTGAGCTTACTGTTTATATTTTCGATGGCATTACTTGCACATGGTAGGCCCCATAAAACCTAATTTTCTGAGGCTTAGACAGTTTTGTTGCTTGTTGCCCCCTGATGCATTTGCCTTAGACGTGACCTGCAGCAACAATTTTGAAGTTAAGAGTATAGTTTAAATGAAAAGAAGGTTCATACACTTAATTCCCAGCTCAGATGAGCCCTGTTTTCTATAAATAATACAAAGCCTCTCGTTTCTTTTCAAAAAAAAAAAAAGAAAAAAGATGAGCCATAAAAGTTTGATCCTGAGCTCTATATTCTAAAATCGCTTAGCAGGGTATATAATATTAATATATGTATATAATATAAATTAACCTCCTGAAACAAAGGAAAAAAACAAGAAGAGGAAGAGGAAGAAAACAAAGGGTGAAAAAGAAAGAGGATATAAGACAACTAATTGACGAAAGCCCACCATAATATTTCAAATATTCAACTACACCAATATTACCAAATTTAATGAAGTAACAAAATTAATAGCAAAGAATCATTATAATAATTGGATAAAAATCATTAGTGATAGACTAACAAATTAGATAAAAATTGCACAAAACCGGAAACCCATGCCATGCAAAAAATAATATTTGGATATATCAATAACCCATGGAAGAATAGTCATTCTAATTCCTTAGTTAAGATAACAAGTTGAATATATCAATGTCATCTTTTCAAAATTTCTGGTCAAAACATACAAATCCATAATTTCCAAACTTAGAATCTCCAACATGATGGAAGAGTCCCCATCTCCTATAATGGAGAGGATAGTAAAGACCACGAGGAAACCAATCTTCACTTTTCTGAAACTTTTTATCAGACAACTAATAGGCTTTTTCCAGACAATTTATCAAACAATTGGTAGGCTTGAAGGTTAGATAACAGGAGTTAAAGGCCAAATCATTCAACTTAGAATTGGACTGAAACAAGAACACGAATTAGATCAAAAAATGTAGAATTAAGCAGCAGTTTCATTGCTATTTCTAATATATCAGAAATTTAATAAACAGAAATTGAGAATCTAGCTTAGATCATGTCAAAATTACCAAGTTATGCAATGCAGCAGTTGTAAAATATAGTTGAAATTCCACTTACCAAATGAAACTGAAGTTAGAACTCCTTCAAACACCTCAACATCAAATTTCAAGGGGTTGAAAATCATGGTAGAAGTACAACTCAAGTTGACGAAATCACGAGAAAAAGACAAAAGAAGTTTAGTATTGAGTACTAAAGACTTCAAAAAACAGGGGGGAAAAACATAACACATGCCACTTTAAAAGAATTGATCTCCTCTCATCCATGAATTGAAAAGGGAATCAAATTAAAACTATCAGTTATAAATTCCTGTCTCAAATCACTAAAATGAAGCAACATTTGAAAATAAACAGAGTACATACTCAGAAAAAAAAAAAATCACTTTTATATGAAAACACTGGAATAAACAATGCCAATGAAACGAATACCAATAATCATTTGACCAGAATAACCAATGCATCAAATTTTTATTTCATTATTCGCTTAAGATGCGATGAAACCTAGAAAACCTACAATTAAATATTTTAAAGTAGTGATCGTGTTCAACAGTATTATTTATTCTTTTTCTTTCTTTTTTTCTCTGAAATGGGGATAAGATGTTTACCCAAAACATAAAATTGGATTTGGAATAAGAAATAAGTCGAAAAAGAGCAAGTGGGTGTACCTAAATCAAGCAATAAGTCGAAGAGATGGTTTTACCCCTACAATTTCATCAGCATTGATCAACACGAACTTGTTCCTGTTGTAAGACCTAATAACAAGATGACCGTAACCACAACTCGCCAAAAATAAAATTTTCTCCATACGCACAAGCCAAGCTCTTCAAATCAAGAAAATCCCAACTCAAAAATTAGTCTTTTACTGAGTTTGAAGGCCTTAAGCCTTCAAAATGTATCTTTCTAAATCAGTCAATAGATAAAGGAACAGTCTTTATTAAATAGAACTTGGGGAAAAAAGTGTAAAAACATGAAAATTTGCAAAGAATGAACATAGCAAATGGAAACTAATGCTAGACCTCCTTAATAGTGAGAAAATTAGTAAAAACTAATGGGAACATCTCCAATAGACGAAGTTTTAATGCCAAGTAGATTTGGTGAGAGAAGGGGTCTGGACTCAGTAGATCTGGCGAGAGAAAGGGCCTGGGACTGAGCCCATCTAGTTAGAGAAGGGGCCTGGGACACAGAGGATCTGGTGTTCGCGTGAGCCGGGCCTGATCAGATCTGGAAAAAGATGGTCGTGCCTCCTCCAGCCAAAAAATAAAAAAAAGGCTGGGTGCTCCTCGCCTAGATTCGCGAGCTAGGTGAGGTTTGGGTAGCTGAATCTTGTTGAGTTGCAGTCAGGTTAATTTCAGGGTTTGAGGCCTAGATCAATGTGGGAGATGATTGGTTCAAGGATTTTGGTCTCAAATGTTGCTTCTCTTTTCAATTTTCCTTTTGAAAGGATCAATTTTGTTTTTTTTTTGTTTTTAATTTTTTTTCCCCAAATCGGATCAATTCTGTTTTTACAAGTATTGTTTCAACTATCAATGAAGTATTAAGGCGCATAATAATACATATAGAATGATAAATGAATCAGCAACATAAGTACAGAAACCCAAAAATAGCATTAAAAAAGTTGTAATGTAATATTTTTACAAAAAGGTTATCTTATGCAATTAAAAGAAAAAATGGTCATTGAAAGAAAAAAAGTAGTAGTGCTATGAATCATTTTTGGTGAATTATGCGTACAATACAAAATAATATATAAGGTTATTCTGTCTTATTTATCTCAGCCAAATGTCATTGTTGAGAGGAAAAATCGTACTTTAAAAGAAATAATAGATGCATTACCGTTAAGATTTGGGTTGCTTCTGAATATGTGAGAGGAAGTTGTTTTAACAGCTAATTGTCTTTTAAATAAGGTATCCTATAAAAAAGAAGAAAAGATACTTTATGAATTGTGGAAAGGTAAAAAACTTTTTTATAAATTCTTGCGAGTTTGGGAATGTCTTGCTAAGGTATTGGTACTTATACCTAAAAAAGGTGAAAATAGAACCAAAAATAGTAGATTATATTTTCATTAGTTATGTACATAATAGTAATGCTTATCGATTTCTTACGTATGAGTTATAAATTCCAGATATACATAAAAACACAATAATGGAATCAAGAAATGTATCATTTTTTGAACATAAATTTCCATATAAATCCAAAAAAATACTTAGTACTTCTAAATGAACTTATGAGGCTATCACTGAGAATAATCAAGACCAAGAACAAGTCGTTAAAGATGAGCCTAAACGTAGTAAAAGAGCAAGAATTGAAAAATCTTTTAGTCCAGATTTTTTAATTTACATGTGGGAAAGTGATCCTCAAAGCTTCCAAAAAATTGTGACCTCTGTTAAGGGATCTTTTGTGGAAATAGGCCATTAAGAGCAAAATTGATTTCATCTTACAAAACTATACATAGGTATTAAAGGATCTTCCTCTATGATGCAATCCACTTAGTTCGAAATGGATTTTCAAAAGTAAATAAAAGCAGATGAAACAATTGACAAATACAAGGCTAGATTAGTTATCAAAGGTTATAGGCAAAAAGAAGACTTAGATTATTTTAATGCTTATTCTTCTATGACAAGAATAAATTCCATAAGGATGATACTTACGATAACTACTCTACGGAATCTTGAAGACACCAAATAGATGTAAAAACAGTCTTTCTTAATGGAGATCTAAATAAAGAAATCTATATAGAACAACCTGAAGGTTTTGTTGCTCCTAAAAACAAAGTTTGTAAACTGGTCAAGTCTTTGTATAGCTTGAAGCAAGCATCAAACCAATGGCATGAAAAATTTGACAAAGTAATGTTTGCTAATGATTTTAAAATCAACGAGTGTGACAAATGTATCGATGTCAAAAATACTAAAAATGGTTACGTCATTTTGTGTCTTTATTGATAACATGCTCATTATTTGTAATAATGATAAGATGGTCAAATCTATCAAAAATATGTTGAACTCCAAACTTGATATAAAAGATATTTCTTTAGCTAATGTAATTTTAGGAATTAAAATTACAAGGACATCTGATAGACTCATACTTAATTAGTTGCACTATGTGAACAAAATTTTGGAGAAATTCAACAAAAATGATTCTAGAGTGTCCAGAACACCAATAGACATGAGTCAACACCTTCATAAGAATAAAGGTAAAAGTATTTTTCAAGTAAAATACTCTCGAGTAATTAGTAGTCTGATGTACTTGATTAGTTGTACAATGCCAGATATAGTCTACATAGTCAATAGAACAAGTAGATATACAAGTAATCCAAGTGTTGAGTATTAGAAAGGAATTGTGAAAGTACTTAGGTACTTATGATATACTCGTAACTATGGACTACACTATAACAGATTATCTTATAGTTTTAGAAAAATACAGCGATGCAAAATAGATATCTGATATAAAAGACTTAAAATCTACTAGTGGGCATGTATTCACACTAGCTCGAGCAGCTGTATCATAGAAATCTTCAAAACAAACGGTTATAGCCCGATCCACGATGAAATTTGAGTTTATAGCTCTAAATAAAAGTGGTGAAGATACTGAATGGCTATGCCATTTCTTAGAAGATATTCTAGATTAGCCTAAGCCTATTGTCACGACCCTAGCCTGAAACTAGACAATTGTGTGATAATTAGTACAGTCCGTCGCACTAAGTTAGCCTACCAACACTTAAGAAAGGGACTTAGAGTAAGCTTTTGAGATAAAATGGTAAAGATGAGAGAGTTTAGGTGAATGAAGGCTTTGTATTACTCTTAGAATACTTACAACTCTCACATATAGGACTTGTGTACAAATGAACCCAAGTGATCCTTTATGTAGGCAAAACCCAAACCAACTAAGGGTTAGGATCGTGCCAAGTGGCATGATCTTACAAAGGATCTAGATTATTCCCAACTAACATTATAATATCTACAAAGATATTTACATAGAGAATTCTAGAACAAACATAGTCTAGATCTTTCTTAGAGGTTTACCCACCATCTTGGCTCTTCCAAGTCATTCTAGGAGCTTCTAGGACCATTCAACCCATCTAGTATCATCCGGCCTTGTCTAGAGCCTTCTAGGACATAGTAGCACCATCTACAGTCTTCTAGCATGGCCAAGACCTTTCTTGATCGTTCTAGAAGTTTCCACCATGTTCTATGGTCTTTCTCAATCCTCTTGAGTGAGCAGTATATATATAGAGAACTTTAGAGCCATGAGCAACAATATTTGGATTTTTGGGAGCCAAATGAGTGGGGTGTAACACCCTCCCCCGCTCAAGTTCACGACGTCCCCATCGCGCCATCGATTTTGAACCGCTCGATATGGTTTTTAAATTGCTATAAGGCATCTTCATGCTCCCAGCTAGCCTCGACCTCAGGCAAATTCTTCCATTTCACTAACTATTCCCGATAATTAGGAACACCACATCGGCAAATCAAGCGATCAGCCAAAATGTACTCCACCTCTTTATCAAAAGATGTTACTACCGTAGTAGGAGCCCTTTTGTATTCGCCCCTTGAAGAATCTCCCTCATCTCCATGGTAGGGTTTTAGCATGCTAACATGGAAAACAGGGAAAATCTTTAACTTGGTAGGGAGTTGAAGCTTATAAGAGACCTTACCTACATACTTGAGTACTGGAAATGAGCCCTCGTATTTGCGCACCAACCCTTTATGTACCTTTCTTAAGGATTTGAACTGTTGGGGCAGCAACTTGATAAGGACTAAATCCCCCTCTTGGTACTCAACGTGCCTCCTCTTTTTGTCAGCCCACTTTTTCATTCATTTAGAAGCTTTGTTCAAGTAGGCCCTAGCTAACTCCGCTTGTTCATATCATGCCTTAGCAAACTTGAAGGCTGCAGGACTCTTCCCACCGTAACTTGTCGCTAAGGCATGTTGGGTCATAGGTTGTTGACCTATGACTATCTTAAAGGGACTCTTACTCGTAGACTTGCTCCTCTGGAGGTTAAAGGAGAATTGGACTACATTAAGTAATTTTGTCCAATCTTTTTGATTGGCACTCATAAAGTGCCTCAAGTATATCTCCAACAAAGTATTCACCCTTTCCGTCTGGCCATCACTTTGGGGGTGAAAGCTAGTGGAAAAGTTCAAGTTTGAATCCATCAACTTGAACAATTCTGTCCAAACCTTCTAGTGAATCGAGGATCACGATCACTTACGATATTTGATGGGACTCTCCAAAGCTTCACGACATGCTTTATAAAGAGTTGTGCGGTCTCATCGGCGGGACAATAAGGTGAAGCAGGTATAAAGGTGGCATACTTGCTGAAGCGATCAACCACTACTATAATGCTACCAAAGCCCTCTGACTTAGGCAGGCTAGTGATAAAATCCATAGAAACACTCTCCCACGGCCTCTCAGGAATGGGAAGAGGTTTTAACAATCCACCCGGTGATTATTGTTCTACCTTATCTTGTTGACACATAAGACAAGTTCGTACATAGGCCTCGGCATCATCCCTCAGTTGAGGCTAATAGTAGATAGATTTGATAAGAGCAAGAGTGCGCTTATGACCTGGATGACTAGCTCACGAGGAATTGTGGCACTCTTTGATAAGCTCTTTTCTTAAGTTCCCTCACTTAGGCACATAGAGTCTATTGCCTTTGGCATAGAGAAGTCCGTTACTCAGTTAAAAATGTCTCGTCTTTCCTTCCGTTACTAGGGGTAGCAGGCTCTTTGCAAAAACATCGTGTTCCAGTCCTTCCTTGATTTTCTCTATCAAGGTACTATCGGGCCTGCCTAAGGCAGCCAACTCCGCCTTTCTACTTAGGGCATCTGTCACCACATTGGCCTTCCCAGGCTTGTATTCAAACTTATAATCGAACTCTGCCAAGAAGTCTTGCCACTGAGCTTGCTTGGGACTCAACTTTTTCTGAGTTTGAATGTAGCTTATGGCTACGTTGTCGGTCATGATCGTGAAGTGAGTACCTAACAAGTAGTGTCGTCACACCCTTAAGCAATGGATGACAGCAGTCATCTCTTTTTCTTGCACCGTGTAGCGTCTCTCAGTGTCATTAAGCTTACAGCTTTTGTAAGCAATTGGATGCCTTTCTTGTATTAGTACTCCGCCAATAGCAAAGTCAGAGGCATCCGTATATAGCTCATATGCCTTTGAGTGATCGGATAAGCTGAGAACCAGCTCTTCGCTTATCGCCCTCTTCAAGTCTTTGAATGAAACTTGACACTCAAGTGTCCATTCCCAAGACCTGTTCTTCTTGAGCAGATTAGTGAGTGGCGCTGCTCTTGCTGAGTAAGTCTTGATGAACTGCCTATAATAGTTCACAAGTGCGAGGAAGGATCTTAACTCTGGCACTTTAGTAGGAGGTTCCCACTCTTGGATGGCCTGTACCTTGGCTTCATCCATCATAAGTTTCCCATCCTTTATCTTATGCCCTAGGAATATCACTTCCTCTTGGGCGAAGGAGCACTTCTCCATCTTGATGAATAGTTGATTTTCCCTCAAGACCTCGAACACCTTCCTCAAATGTTCTAGGTGCTCTTCTATGGTCTTGCTATAGATGACTATATCATCAAGATAGACTACCACAAACTGATCGAGGTAGGGATGGAATAACTTATTCATGAGGGTGCAAAAGATAGCAGGTGCATTGGTAAGACCAAATGGCATGATTAAGAACTCATAAGCATCATACCTTGTTACGCAGGTGGTCTTGGGCTCATCTCCCACTGCTATGCGCACTTGGTAGTATCCTGAGCATAGATTAAGCTTTGAGAAGTATCTAGTGTTTCCAAGTTGATCGAACAAGTCAGCAATAAGCGGGATGGGTACTTGTTCTTCACTGTCACCTTTTTAAGATCCCGGTAATCAATGCACATCCTTAGTGAGCCATCTTTCTTTTTCTGGAATAACACCGGGGCACCGAAGGGAGCTTTGGAGAGCCTGATGAAACCTGCATCAAGCATCTCCTTTAGCTATTTTTGGAGTTTCGCTAACTCCGGATGGGCCATTCAATAGGGACTCATCGCAAGTGGCCTCATGCTTGGCTCAAGCTCGATTTCATGATCTACCTCCCTCCTAGGTGGAAGTTTCTTGGGCAGGGCATCAGGCATCACATCTTGGAATTCATCCAAGACAGTTTGTACCTCCAAGGGTAGGTTACCTTGAGGTTCTAACTCTTCATCATTGTGCTCCTTTAGGATGACTAAGTAACTCTCCTCCTTCCTTCTCAAGCCTTTCTTGAATTGAAGTGCAGAGAGTACTTTATTTCTCGCTTTTGTGGACTGCTCTGTTGGTATCACATAAGCCTTTTCTCCATCCATGATGTACATAGAGTTGGCAAAAGGAACAGGGAATGCCCGCACTGCATCAAGAAATTCCAAACCAAGCACCACTGCGAAATCATCCATTGACACAACTGATAAGTCGACTTGGCCAGCCCATGCACCTAGGCTAGCCTTAAAATTATGAACAACCCCATGGATAGGGCATGCTACTGAGTTCACTGCCTTGAGGGAGCCTCCTCCATTAGACACTGTCAAGCCCAATCGCTTAGCTTCCTCAACAGAGACAAAGTTATGGGATGCACCCGTGTCAACCAAGGCTTTAGTGGCTTTGATATTGATTGTTGCATCCACAAAAAGTAGGCCCTTAGCTTATGACTTAGGGGCTGATCGCAAGGCATTTAGGAGTTGCAAGGAACCAACACTTGTATCACCATCTGCTCTATCACCTCCTTCTTGACTTGGCTCAGAGGCAATTAATTAAGATAGAGCTTTCTTCTTAGGACACTCACGTGCCCAATGTGGCCTATCACAAAGGAAGTACTTAACTATTAGCTTGGAGAATTCACGGTCTTCCTTCTCTTTTCCTTTGTCTTTGTGCCTGTAGGAGGAACTATCTTTGTTTCATTTTCCTCCTTTTGTTTGCTCTCCCTCACTTTTTCCTCCACCATCCTTCTTGTCTTTGACCTTAAAAGGGTCCTTGTTGGTAAAGTAATCAATAAGGCTCTCGGTTACTGCAATAGCATCGGCCAAGTCCTAGACGCCACGGCGCTTGAGCTTTAACTTGACCCAGTTTTAAAGACCATCTATGAACAAGAATAGGGCATCTTTATCTAAAATTTCAGGGACTTCGAGCAAGAGTGTGGTAAACTCTTTCACGTAGTCTCTAATACTACCAGATTATTTGAGATGGCAAAGACGACCTCTCGCCTCCTCTTCGGCATTCTCGGAGAAGAATTGCCTTTTTAGCTCTCTTTTAAAGTCATCAAAGTTGGCTATAATGCACACCCCTCATTGCATCTTCCCGTGTCTCTGCCTCCACCATAGCATGGCGGTATCGGTTAGATATAAGACAGCATTACGAATTTTATCAGCATCGTCCGTCACACCGGTGGCCTCAAAGTATTGTTCGAGTCCCCATAGGAAGTTCTCAACTTCCCTAGCATTGTGAGTACCATTGATGGTCTTTGGTTTAGGTACCTCAACCTTCCTTGCCTCAATGATTGATATGGTGGTCACCCCCATGGCCACCGCTCGCTTACATAAAGCAAGATCACCACCTATCTCATCTACTCTAAGTAAAACATTACTGAGTTCTCTTTGGAAGAGATCTCGTACCTTGGCAATCTCCGAATGAAGGGACTCGATCTCGCGCTTTAAGTTGGCCTCTAGCCCACCAATTGCGTCTTTGATGCTACAGTGGATCTCCGCATCCTCGGTCTCCAAACCATCGCAACGGCCATCTAGATCGTTTACACGCTCGCCCAATGTGCCCAAGTTGGACTCTAGTCAGGACACTCTAGCCTCCAAGCTAGTCACCATATCCCTCGACTTGCTACGAATAGCACCCTTCTTTCCTTCATCATGCCCATGTTCAGAAGCACCAACTTCGACGAGATCAGGAGTTGCAGCCATATTCTTCATTTAGATAATGGAACCACTAAGCTATAACAAGCAACCAAAGCTCTAGTACCACGTTGTCATGACCTTAACCTTAAACTAGATAATCGTGTGGCACTTAGTACAGTCTGCCGTACTAAGTCAGCCTACCAACACTCAAGAAAAGGACTTAGAGTAAGCTTTTGAGACAAAGTGGCAAAGATGAGAGAGTTTAGGTGAATGAAGATTTTTTATTACTCTTAGAATGCTTACAACTCTCACAAATGAGACTTGTGTATAAATGAACCCAAGAGGTCCTTTATATAGGCAAAGCCTAAACCAACCAAGGGTTAGGATCGTGCCAAGTGGCATAATCTTACAAAGGGTCTAGATTATTCCCAACTAAAGTTATAATATCTACAAAGATATTTACATAGAGAATTCTAGAACAAACATGGTCTAGATCCTTCTTAGAGGTTCACCCACCATCTTGGCTTTTCCAAGTCATTCTAGGAGCTTCTAGGACCATCAACCCATCTAGCACCATCTGGCCTTGTCTAGAGCCTTCTAGGACATAGTAGTGCCATCTAGAGTCTTCTAGCATGGCCAAGATCTCTCTTGATCATTCTAAAAGTTTCCACCACGTTCTAGGATCTTCCTCAATCCTCTTGAGTGAGTAGTATATATATAGAGGACCTTAGAGCCATGAGCAACAACATTTGGATTTTTGGGAGCCACATGAGTGAGGCGTAACACTATGCTGCCAATATCTATACATTGTGATAGTTAATCGCCTATTGGAAGGGCACAGAGTAACATATATAATGGTAAATCTAGACATATATGTCGTAGACATAGTTCCATCAGATAACCTCTCTCAACGGGGGTAATTTCTATAGACTATGTGAAGTCTAAGGATAACCTAGCAAATCCGCTAACTAAAGGATTAAATAGAGAGTTAGTTGACAAATTATAGAGAGGAATGGGACTAAAGTCCATAAAATAAAAGTCAATACGATCAAAACCCAACCTAATTGAGGAATGGGACTAAAGTCCATAAAATAAAAGTCAATACGATCAAAACCCAACCTAATTGACTGGAGATCCCAAGATCTAGGTTCAAAAGAAAAACCTAAGTATAAAGACTTAGATGGATCACTGTGGGGATTATCCTCCTATGAGGGTATTACCTTTATATGCATTCCTAAGATGAAAAACAGTGATGTCCATAAAAAATAGAATAAGCAAATACTTTTAATGATTCTTATGCGTCAGGAAACCAAGTGGAGTCATACAGGTTACCCTTAACTAAGAAATCACCTATGTGAGAAAGAAATGGGGCCATTTCAAAGGGGAATTATAAGAATTTAATTCTTTAGAAACTCTTGCAGAATCAGTCAGAGATTCAAGGCTAAAATAGATATAACCTTAAGAACTGGATTTGTTAAGAAAGATTCATGTGTGTAGTATATTATCATTTACATGAACGATAGAATAGTTCAAAGCATCGTGTCTACTGATCAGTCAGTAAAGTAATTATACTCTGACGAAAGGTTCAAATGGTAACACCTATCTATTCTATGTAGGTTTCGTTGATTGAACTCTATCACTTGTCTAGAGTCTGTAGTTTCTTCTTTTACAATTGCTTTTCATACGGGGGATTATTGGAAAATGGATTTAATTATTGGGCTTGGAAGCCCATGTATTTTGTAAAGTCAATTTTATATTATAGAACCTATTTTCATGAACTATTTTGAAGCTAAAAATTGAGTGAGACCCATATCTTGTTGATGAAAAGTCTTGGTGAATTTTATCTTCCTCTGTGAGGACATTAATTTTGTATATTCATACGTTCAAAATAATACACAGATGAATGAGAAATTTTAGCTCAAAAGTACACCAGTGAAATAGAAAAACGTTAGAGTCCCACATTGGTAGGAAATGCAAAGAGCAAGTGGCATATATAGACTCATGTTTTGTGATAGTGGTAAGAATAACTACCGTAGATGTTCTCTCAGGTACGTGCATATGGGTGTAAATCTTTAGGTTTGAACCTAAATTTGCAAGGGCTCGGGTGTGCCTGGACCTGCAGACACGAATATTGGGCCGAAACTTAGACTATAGTAAACCTAATTTTTTGTTACTGCCCACTACATTTTTTCTTTCTTTTTGATTGTTTTGCTTCTTCAAAATGTAGCAGTTTGTGAAATTGCCAGGCTATAAAACCATTAAAAAAATGTTTTGAATATTGCTTAATGCCGAAACTGCCATGATAAACATTTTTGTTAAGGGCTGGCATGAGTAATATCATGTTAATAGCTAAAAATATTTGTAACAGCCATGCTTATGGCTAAAAAATATTTTCAGATTAATGGCAATATTTTCTGGTTTTGCTAGTAAGCCCTCCCTTGGAGACTATAAAAGGAGAGCTTCCCCTCCTCATTTGACACAGCAAAATTTAGAAGCTTTTCTCCTCTCTGATTTCTATCTATCATACTCTCTTTAATCTCTAGCGCCAAATATTTTTGAGTTCTTCAGTTTTTCTAGCTATAGTTCTTAAAGGATTTAGAAATTTTGTAGCTAGATCTTTTAGTATATTGGAGTTCATAACAATTCAATTCGTAGAAAAAAAATATTGGTAATTCACTTGCTACTCTAGTCGTTGTTGTTAGAAAATGGGCATGGGCCATTTATTGGAAATAGTAATTTGGGCTTAAGTGGCTTGAGAGCTCATATGTGTAGTAAAGGCCCAAATTAAAGTTGTAATCCCATTTTCATTAGCCTATTTGGAGCATAAATTAGAGTAGAACCTACTTTGTAAAAGTGCAAGGTCTTGGCATAATCTTATTCTACTCTATGAGTAGATTAAATTGATATATCATGTGTCTAAATTGGAGCTTGGGTGAATGAGAAATTAATGCTCAAAGTATGCTTATTGGTATTAGAAAATAGAGGAAGAAAGATAGAAAAGTTTGTCCCACATAAGTTGGGAAGCTTTCAAACTTGTGTTTTATATAGAGTTGCATTTTTCATGGGTGTAACTATGTATAATTAAGATGCTCTCTCAGGTGCATGTAGAGGGAGTGCAAATCTTCGGGCTTGGGCCTGAATTTGCATGGGTTCGTGTGTGCCCACACTTGTGGATACGAATATCAGCCCAAAATATTGGACTCTTGTAAAGCCAACCTTTTACTGCGGCCCTGTTTAATTTTTTTCTCTATTTTTTCCATTTTGCTGCTTCCAGAAGAACATTTGAAACTGATGGCATTGAAAGACTTGGCTGTTAGCTTAAAAACTGCTATTTTAATTGGTTAGAAATCGTTCAATTTCTGGCCAATAAAGGATGGAGGAGTAACAGCCAAGTTATTGGTATTATGGAGCATTAGTGCTGGTTTTTGTAACCTCTCTTTTTACCAGCTATATAAGCAGACCTTCTCCACCTCTTTTCTACACCATCAAAAGCTCTCAGCTTCGTTTTTCCCTTCAATACTCTCCCTAGTTGCTTCCTTTCTTTTGTATGTCTTAGTGTTTAGTTTCTAGTTCTAGAAATCCTTGAGTGAGAAGAGATCTATAAGTTAAGTTTCCAATTCGTAAGAGTACAGGTGTTAATATTTCACCTGCTACTTTTAGTCATTGTATCCTGAGAAACTGACGCTTGTTAAAGTCCTCAAGTATTCTAGTAGAGGGAGCGAATCAGTTTTAAGGACACTGTGACCTACACAGGCCTCGGCGGTAATCAGTGTTTCCGAAGTACTACTAAGATTTTATTAAAGATTGGAGCAAACTTTTGGTAACTTTATATATTTGTCTTAAAATTTATTATAAAGTTTGCTATATATATTTGTAACCTTATAAATTGCATGTTAATTATTTCCTACAATCTTAAAACTGAATTGTGCTTTTTATAAGATTTTTATTAAGTTACATGTTAGAATTTATTCAGTTAAATTCTTTATGTCCTTATATGAGGTTTTGTTAGGTTGTATGTTAGAATTTATTTTATTAAATTCTTTATGCTCTTATATAAAAGTTTTATATTAGGTTGCATATTAAAATTTGTATTTATTAAATTATTTATGCTCTTATTTGCAATATATATAATTCTAGTTATTTGAATATATATATTGTTCTCGTGCTTTGTTATTACTATCATTCTTAGTGTGGAATTCTGGTGAAGAAGAATTTGTGTTCTGTCTAAGGAAACCAAATTTGAAGAGGAAGCATCTATAACCTCTTCACGTCTTTCTTGGGAATTTTTTTTTTGAAATTCTGTCTAGAAGGCAAGATTTTAAGTGGGACATGTTTGTGAACCATCCGGCCTTTCCTTGGAACTAATTTGTACTAAAATTAATAATTTTTGATTGATTAATTTCAGAGATGGCAAACAACAATGCTGATTTTGTCAATACCGAGAACATGATTAGTTCTCAATAGCCTGTTATGGTATCTGCAGTGCTAGTGCCTGTCTCTGCTGTGGATCGAGTGCCAAATCCTCTTGTTACTCCAATGGTATCAGCAGCGCACTATGGAGAGAAGCTTGAGAAGTTCGATGGGTTAAACTTCAAAATGTGGCAGCAAAAAATGCTATTTTATCTGACCTTGCGAGGTTCTTGACTGAAGAGGCTCCAAAAGTCAGAGAAGACGAGCAAGATTTCCAAGTTCTTGATGCGGTGGATGCTTGGAAACAATCTGACTACCTATGCTGAAACTATGTAATGAATAGTTTGACGGATTTATTATATAGTGTATATCGTAATAAGAAAACAACAAAGGAACTATAGGAGTCACTAGACTATAAATATACAACCGAAGATATTGGTTCTAAGAAATTTGTGGTGGGACGCTTTCTCGATTATAAAATGGTCGACTCAAAAACTGTAATCAGTCAAGTTCAGGAGTTTTAGTTGATTCTCCATGAAATTTAGGCAGAGAGGATGACCCTTGTGAACTCTTCCAAGTAGCTACTAGTATTGAGAAGCTATCCCTTCATAGAAGGATTTCAAGAGCTACCTCAAACATAAGCGACAGGCCATGAGCCTTGAAGACCTTGTTATAAGGCTCCACATTAAAGAAGAAAACAGACGTGCTGAAAAGACAGGAGCCTTGACTAGTACATCTAGGGCAAAGACAAATGTTGTGGAGCATGATCAAAGCTCCAAGACTAAGAAGAAGAAAGGATCCAAGCTAGGACCTAAAGGTAGAGTGGGCAAGAAGTAAAAAAATTTCAAGAAAAATATTTTAACTGTGACAAGATGGGTCACAGGGCTTCAGATTGCCAACTTCCAAAGAAGAAGAAGAATGAAGCCAACATGGTGGATGGCTTAACAAAAAATTGTAGAAGACATAAGTCTGTCTGCAGTCATTTCTGAAGTCAACCTTGTTGGGTCGAATCCAAGAGAATGGTGGATTGACATTGGAGCTTCAGGACATGTTTGTTCTGACAGAGGCCTTTTCACAACCTTTGAACCAGTAGGGAATGGGGAGAAGCTTTTCATGAGTAATTTAGTCACCTCTGAAATACAAGGTCTGGACAAAGTGGTGCTAAAGATGACCTCTGGGAAGGAATTGACTTTGAACAACGTGATGTACGTACTAGATATCCGTAAGAACCTTTTGTCTGGTTCACTTCTGAATAAACACAGATTCCGTATGGTGTTTAAGTCAGATAAATTTGTATTGACCAAAAATAGTCTTTTAGTAGGAAAGGAATATGAATATGGTGGTATGTTCAAACTAAATGTAATGATTGTAAAGCCCAATATCAATAAAGCTAGTTCTTCTGTATATTTGATTGAGTCTTCTACTTTATGGCATGGTAGACTAGGACATGTTAATTATGATACTATACGTAGATTAATTAACTTAAATCATATTCCTGATTTCCAAATTCATACAAAATATAAGTGTCAAACTTGTGTTGAGGCAAAATTGACAAGGTAATCTTTTCAAACTATTGAAAGAAAATACTGAACACCTTAATTTAATTCACAGTGACATTTGTGATTTAAAATTTGTACAAACAAAGGGAGGCAATAAGTATTTTATTACTTTTGTCGATAATAGCACAAAATATTGTTATGTGTATTTGCTAAAATCTAAGCATGAAGCAATAGAGAAGTTTATTCTCTATAAGAATGAGGTCGAAAATCAACTTAATAAGAAGATTAAGATAATTAGAAGTGATCATGGTGGAGAGTATGAATCACCTTTTAGTGAATTCTGTACACAACACGGAATAATACATGAAGTCACTTCGTCTAATTCGCCTCAGTCAAATGGTGTTACTGAGAGGAAAAATCGTACCTTGAAAGAGATGATGAATGCATTGTTGTTAAGTTCTGGGTTGCCTCATAACATGTGGGGGGAAGCTATTTTAACAGCTAATTACTTTTTAAATAAGGTACCCCGTAAGAAAGAAGAAAAGACACCTTATGAACTGTGGAAAGGTAAAAAGGCTTCCTATAAATACTTGCTAGTATAGGGATGTCTTGCTAAGGTATTAGTACCTACACTTAAAAAGGTGAAAATAGGACCAAAGACAGTATATTGTATTTTCATTGGTTATACACATAATAGTAGTGCTTATCGGTTTCTTGTATATAAGTCATAAATCCCAGACATACATAAGAACATAATAATGGAATCGAGAAATGCATCGTTCTTTGAACATAAATTTCCGTATAAATCCAGGGAAGTACCTAGTACATCTAAACGAACTTATGAGATTATCATTAAGGATAGTTAGGACCAAGAACAAGTCGTTGAAGATGAGCCTCGACGCAGTAAAAGAGCAAGAACTGAAAAATCTTTTGGTCCGGATTTTTTAGTTTACATGTTAGAAAGTGAACCTCAAAGCTTCCAAGAAGCTGTGAGCTCTGTTGAGAGACCTTTGTGGAAAGAAGCCATTAAAAGCGAAATTGATTCCATCTTATAAAACCATATGTGGAAACTAGTGGATCTTCCTCCAGGATGTAAGCCACTTGGTTCGAAATGGATTTTCAAAAGGAAAATGAAAGCAGATGGAATAATTGATAAATATAAGGCTAGATTGGTTATTAAAGGTTTTAGGCAAAAAGAAGGCCTAGATTACTTTGATATTTATTCTCCTGTGACAAGAATAAATTTCATAAGGATGATACTTACGATTGTTGTTTTGCGTTATCTTGAAGTACACTAAATGGATATAAAAACAGTCTTTCTTAATGGAGATCTAGATGAAGAAATCTATATGGAACAACCTGAAGGTTTTGTTGCTCCTAGACAAGAAAAAAAAGTCTGTAAACTGGTCAAGTCTCTGTATAATTTGAAGCAAATTCCTAAGCAATGGCATGAAAAGTTTGACAGAGTAATGCTTGCTAATGGTTTTAAAATCAATGAGTATGACAAATGTGTCTATGTCAAAAACACTGAAAATGGTTACATCATTTTGTGTCTTTATGTTGATGACATGCTCATTATTGGTAGTAATGACAAGATGGTCTAGCAGATATAATTTTGAGAATTAAAATTACAATGACGTCTGATGGACTTATACTCAATCAGTCGCCCTATGTGGACAAAATTTTGGAGAAATTCAACAAAGATGATTCTGGAGTGTCCAAAACACTGATAGACATGAGTCAACACCTTTATAAGAATAAAGATGAGAGTGTTTCCCAAGTAGAATACTCAAGAATGATTGGTAGTCTGATATACTTGATGAGTTGCACAAGGCCAGATATAGCCTACATAGTCAGTAGACTGAGTAGATATACGAGTAATCCAAATGTTGAGTATTGGAAAGGAATTGTGAAAGTACTTAGATACATACGATATACTCGTAACTATAGACTATACTATAACAGATATTCTGTAGTTTTAGAAGGATACATAGATGCAAACTGGATAATTGATATAAAAGACTCAATTTCTACTAGTAGGTATGTGTTCACACTAGTTGGAGCAGTTGTATCATAGAAATCTTCAAAACAATTGATTATAGTCCGATCTACAATGGAATCTGAGTTTATAGCCCTAGATAAATATGGTGAAGAGGCTGAATGGCTACGCCATTTCTTAGAAGATTTTCCAGATTGGCTTAAGCCTATGCCGCCAAAATCTATACATTACGATAGTCAATCGGCTATTTGGAGGGCACATAGTAACATGTATAACGGTAAGTCTAGACATATACATCGTAGACATAATGCCATTAGAAAACTACTCTCAACGGGAGTTATTTTTATAAATTATGTGAAGTCTAAGGATAGCCTAGCGGATCTGCTAACCAAAGGGTTAAACAAAGAGTTAGTTGACAAGTCATCGAGAGGAATAGGACTAAAGCCCATGAAATAAAGTCAATATAATGGAAACCCAACCTAGTTGACTGGAGATCCCAAGATCTGGGTTCAAAAGGACAATCTAATTATAAAGACTTAATTGGATCACTGTGGGGGTTATCCTCCTATGAAGGTATTACCTTCATGTCCATTCCTATGATAAAAAACAGTGATGCTCGTAAGGAATAGGATAAGCAAATGCTTTTAATGATTCTTATGCGTCGTGAAACCAAGCAGAGTAATGCAGGTTACTCATAACTTAGAAATCACCTATGTGAGAGAGAAGTTGGGTCGTTTTAAAGGGGAATTATGAGAGCTTAATTCCTTAGAAACTCTTGCAGAACTAAGCAGAAATGTTCAAGGCCAAAATGAACATAACCGTAAGAACTGGAAATGTTAAGAAAGATCCTGTGTGAAGTATATTATCATTTACATAAACGATAAATAGTTCAAGGACTTATGGTCTACTGATTTGTTAGTAAAGTAAATATACTTTTACAAGAGAAGGTTCAAAGTATAACACCTACCTATCCTATGTAGGTTTCATTTGTTGAACTCTATCACTAAGTCTAGAGTATATAGAGTCTCCTTAGTAATTTTCATTCATGTGGGGGATTATTAGAAAATAGGCATGGGCCATTTATTAGAAATGGTAATTTGGGCTTAAGTGGGCTTGAGAGCTCATATGTGTAGTAAAGCCCAAAATTAAAGTTGTAATCCCATTTTCATTAGCCAATTTGGAGCATAAATTAAAGTAAGACCCACTTTGTAAAAGTGCAAGGTCTTGGCATAATCTTATTCTACTCTATGAGTAGATTAAATTGATATATCATGTGTCCAAATTGGAGCTTGGGTGAATGAAAAATTAATGCTCAAAGTATGCTTGTTGGTATTGGAAAATAGAGGAAGAAAGATAGAAAAGCTTGTCCCATATTGGTTGGGAAGCTTTCAAACTTGTGCTTTATATAGAGTTACATTTTTCATGGGTATAACTATGTGTAGTCAAGATGCTCTCTCAGGCACACGTATGGGGGGTGCAAATCTTCAGACTTAGGCTCGAATTTGCATGGGCTCGTATGTGCCCGCATCTGCAAACACGAATATCGGCCCAAAATCTTGAACTCTTGTAAAGCCAATCTTTTACTGCGGCCCTGTTTAATTTTTTCTCTAATTGAATAGAAAACATTCAATTTCTGGCCAACAAAGGATGGAGGAGTAACAACCAATTTTTTGGCATTATGGAGTATTAGTGCTGGTTTTGTAACCTTTCTTTTTACTAGCTATATAAGCAGACCCTGTCCATCTCTTTTCTACACCATCAAAAGCTCTCAGCTTTATTTTTCCCTTCAATACTCTCCCTAGTAGCTTCCTTTCTTTTGTGTGTCTTAGTGTTTAGTTTCTAGTTCTAGTTTCTCTGATAATTTAGTTCTAGAAATTCTTGAGTGAGAAGAGATCTATAAGTTAAATTTCCATTTCGTAAGAGTACAGGTGTTAGTGCTTCACCTGCTACTTTTAGTCGTTGTATTCTGGGAAACTGACGCTTGTCAAAGTCCTCAAGCATTCTAGTGGAGGGAGCGAATCAGTTTTAAGGACACTGTAACATACACAGGCCTCGGCGGTAATCAATGTTTCCGAAGTGCTACTAAGATTTTATTAAAGATTGGAACAAACTTTTGGTAACTTTATATATTTGTCTTAAAGTTTATTATAAAGTTTACTATATACGTTTGTAACCTTATATATTGCGTATTATATTCGTTTGTAACTTTAGAAATTGTATGTTAATTATTTTCTATAGCTGTATCTTGGGAAATTGACGCTTATAATTACTCAAACATTCTATCAGAGAAAGCAAATCAATTTTAAGGATACTATGTGTTACACAGGCCTCGACTACTAACGTAGTAACTATTTTTGTAGGATATTTTTATTTTCTGTGGACGAATCAAGTTTCGTACCTAATTTATTAGAGCAAACTATTAGTAACTTTAAATTTTGTTTTAAAGTTGATTGTAAATATTTATTAAATTATTTTGTAACTTTATATATTGCATATTATTATTTTCCTACAAAAACTTCGCTCAAGTGGCACTGTTGTGTTCATCCTTTTTTTTATTATTTAAGTTTCTTTGAATTTGTCATACTTCAACTTGAAAAAGGAATCCAGAATAAATTACTGTTTAAAGAAAATGGATTTATGAAAACCGGTACTAATGTTAAAAGCTATCTTGTTCCATAAAGGGGGAAAAAACAATGAAATACAACTAAATTTCATTCGCAAGCCCAATAGAAACCATAAAGAAGAACATGTTTGAATTTAATATTTAAAGCAAAAAGGCATGAATAATTGAAAACCCAGAAAAAATTCGAAAACGGACTAACCTTGTACTTGGATAGCAAATCACCATTTTAACTTCTAATATGTCAGCCTCTCTTTTTTTTTTTCGATTATTTGCCTGATCTTTTAAAGGCCAACAAAGCTTAATATAAAATTAAATCACCAAATACCAAGAAAGCCACATTGAAGATTTCTTGATTTTTAAACTTGAAATCTTCATCTTCTTCTTCCTCAAATCCACATCCTACTCTTTGAAGGAAAAAGATCATAGTGTGTGACCATTGAGTGACTCCAAATATTTATCCATTTATGATTCCAAACAAACTTAGAGAAAAAGATCTTAGCCTCCTTCAAAGTTCAAAGTGTCAGAGATGGAGAAAGAAGAGTTCATTTGAAAGCCAAATTTCTTCCTCTTTTTTTTTTCTCCCTAATTGGCTAAATTGATTAATGCCGTATCCATACTAAAAACTGTGAACTTTCGCTCTTATTCAAAAAGAAATCCTTAAAATAAGGCTATAGTGACATATCCAAAATTAGAGGTTGTACAGTAGAAATCCCTTTAATTATCATTATAGTTATTATTAATACAATTCCTTTGAAAAAAAAAAAAACCTGTTAATTATTTATACTTGTAAATATATTTTCATGTGAGAATAGTATAAAAATTGATACATTATATTCTCATAGAAGAAAGTACGGATGAGTAATAACAATAGTCTACGTACAAGAGTCACAAGTCTATAAATTAGCAATTAGTATCAACTAAACTTGTAAATCATTTTTTCTACTTGTTTGCATATATCACTAATAATATATAATATATGCAAATAAATAGAAAAAATTGACTTTATTTATTTAATAGCAAATTGTTATTTACGTCTTGCTATTAGGGCAAAAATACTAACACATTGATGATTTGTTGATATAGGCGTCGACGTCTCTTAACTAGGCTGATGGCCAGTCTAAATGACACTTATGAAAATGTCTTTTCTTGTGGTGCACAGACCATATTTTAGTTTTAGTAACATTTCTAAAATAGAAAGTTGGTGAAAATAATATTTCATAAACTCTAATATAAAATACTATTAATTATAAATCGCAATGTGGCATACCTTGAAGTTAATTGGCATGTTGAAGTTAAGATCTGTAAATGGCTTATGATCTTTATAAAAGACATTTATCCACCATCACTAACCTAGTTAATCAGGTGAGTTGCTTGGCTTGGATTCTCAAAGTCATTTCAGATTAATATAGGGAAATTATAGTGAACGCAAGTTTGGATGAGCTTTATAGGACTGTTTTGGGATTCTAAAAAACAGTTGAAGAATAGGTGGATAACATAGGCATTTAGTAATATTTTGTACTGGCCATTGGAGATTAAAATATGTTAGGTCATTTTTAAGCAGAATACGAAAAATATGGTAACATTACTTCTAAAAAGTAAATTTTGCTGTCAATATAGAAATTTTGAAATATTCTTAACCATAGAGTGTAAAAACATCTTTTTCCTATTTGAAAATGTAGAATGAACCTATTTCTGTAATATAAGATCAAAAATAAATAATTTGTGTAAAAACTCGAAATTTTCGAGGGTAATTTGGACATTTTACCAATTTTTCGGATAAAATATTGTGGGGAATAATTTGCAAAAGTTTTGTTCAGAGGGACTAAATTGTAAATTTTGGGGGACTAAATTGATAGAGATTTAAAATTTTGGAGACTTATGTGCAATTTTTGAAAAATTGCACAGCCCTATAAGGTTGGGCCACGTGGCTCTGCTCAGCCAATCCCCTCTCTCCTTCTCTCTCTCTCTCCCCGAAACTCTCTTTCTCTCTCNGGCGACGATTCCGGCCACCTTTCAGCCTCAAACTGGTCCCGTTGGATTTGTATCGTTGCAAGGATCATCAAGGTCTATATATCTCAACTCCATTTTTCCCGGATTGAAAGTTGCCATTTTTGGTCATTTCATGTTTTTAGCTGTTGTTCTCGATCCGGCCGTTGGATTGTGTTTTTGATTTCATTTTTGGAATGTACTCAGAAAATAGAGAGGTTTGATATATATATTATATAGTTTAGTGATCTGCACAAAAATCGAGATCAGACGGTCGAGATTTTGTCTCGTTTTGTATGTCATCGGTCCGGTGTGGACCCAGACCCGAATTGGACAAGTTATATATCTAACCTAGCTATTTTGGGTGCTAGGAATTCAGTGAAGAGGTCCGTTTATAGAATTGAAGCTCCAGTGAGAAAGTTAGTTTTTCACACGAGGACGATCGAGGGCTTGGAATTGGTTCTCGACCCTCCGGGCGATCGCCAACGATACCTTAAGGACTCAATAGCATGGTGTCGCTATTCTGTTAAGGTAGGGGTTTAGTTACCTTCGTTTTATACCGTTTTTGAGTTAAAACTTATTTTCTGCATCATATAAGAACAATTGTATTCTTAATGATTTGAATTATATGTGATGGAATCTGGTTATACGATATATACTGTACTGCTCTGGGAGTTTGCTGTGTGCATGTTATTTTGGGTATATCAAAAATAGGGCCGTTATGCTGCCCGTTTTTCTATAAAATCCTATTATGAATGTTTTTACACTTCAGTTCTATATTGCACGTATCATAGGATCATATATGAGCACCGTGTTAGCATCGTGAGTTTTATAGTGTGGCGCTACGTGCCCCACCGTCGGTGAAAGTCCGTAAACTAGCGCGAAGTCTTATTACTTCTGATTACCTCCCCATTTGGCAGGTGTAGGTAATTCAGTTGCCCCTCTAGGTTTGGTAGGCGACACATGGGTGTCCCCTCCGGGTATGGGCTTAGGTATCAGGCAGGCTGTTAGGTACACTTAGTGCCATCATCCTGGGTTTCCACAGATGAGAGGATGTGAGCTCATGGGTATGGGTTGATTTGTGTCATGTGCATATAGAGTGATGGTTTTGATTACACTGTTATATACGTATTGGCTCCCGGTCTGGATTATACATATATACGTGTATGTATGTTTTGAATTTGAACTAACCATGCAGGAGATTCCCATCACTGAACTGTTTTTCCCTGAGGTAACTATTTTCCTACTGGACATTGTATGCTCACCCCCCCTACCTTCTTCCTCAGGTGGTGTCCAGTGCGATCTTGGTGATCAAGAGGAGTAAGAGGTCATCCTGATTGCAGTTCGTCTCTTGTTAATGTTAGGAGTTTGTTGTCATAGTCTTTGGACTATTTGGATTTTGTGTTAGCATTGAACCAAGATTATTGCTTTCTATTTTGTCTACAAACTTATGTATGTCATTCTGGTGTTTGACTTTTTGGTGGATGATGATGATGCTGGGTTTTGTATTTAATTTCATGTTTTTAAGTAATTGTTCAATTTATGTTTGATGGTGCATACGAACTGTAGGAGTGGTTCACGGGATGGAATTCTGATTATTTTATTTAAATTGACTGTTTTTATAAAATCTAGAACTTTTGGCACTTTTCAAATAAATTAAAGAATTTTCCACTTTTGTGAAATTCCCCTTCTGCCACTAGCCCGGGTTTTGGGTCGTGACAATTTGTAATTAAGAAACATTCAAATACTGCTGCTAAATAATACACTAGTTTTAAATACATATATATATATATATATATATTGTCAAAACTACTTCAGCTTATAGCTCAACTACAACAAGCAAATTGGCCTGGAGTGTTTTTTTTTCCTTTCTTTCTTTTTACATGACTTGAAATATAAACTGTTGTGCGGTCTAAAATCCTATGTTAGGTCGTATAAGGGTTAAGTTCGACCTCCTCCGCTTAGGTTACATGCGACCTCCTCCGCTTAGGTTACATGCGACCTCTTCCGCTTAGGTTACATGCGACCTCCTCCGTGTAGTCGTGTGACCTTTTTTGCATAAGTTATGTGCGACCTTCTCTGTATAGGTTGTGGGCGACCTCTTCCGAAAGAAAAGGGAAACAAGTTTATGCTTCGTCAAACAGGAAACCTGCAAGGAAAGGGAAACAGAAGTCTCCTATTTATGATCCATCAGTTACCCGTTTTGAGTAGTTATCCAATTATGTTATTACTCGAATTGTATTACCCGATTGTATAGTTACTCGTTTTTACAATTAGGAACATTGGGTTACCCTCACCTATATAAAGGAGACTCAATGTTCCAGATGGGGATTCCAAAATTTTTCCAATTTTCCAATTTTCAGACTGCGAAATTCTGACTCCCAGTTTGAGAGAGATTTCCAGACGAGACATTGTAACTCTGAGTGCTTGTAATTCTCCATAAAATAGTGAAAAACAGTGGACGTAAGCTCATCTTTTTTGGGGCTGAACCACTATAAAATCCTCTCTCTTTATTCGCTTTGATTAATAACTCAATTCGCACAAGCCACATCTCTTAACTTTTTCTAAATTTATTGTTGATAAAACCTCCATCAACAATTGGCGCTAGAAGGAGGGCTATTCCGGCGGAAAAGTTTGTCAAATTCCACTTTTTTTAATAATGGCAAACACTAGAAACACTAACAGAGTCACCAGAACTAGCCAAAACCAACCTCAAAGCACTGCTGCTACACAGGCAGACCTTGCTCAGGATCAGCCTACTATGACTGCAACAGAAAACCTTTCCCAGAGACAGGATCGTATGGAGGAGACACTGGTGAACCTTCAGCAAGTCACTAACCAGATCAATGACACCCTGCGACGACGTGCTGAAGGACAGATGGTGACCCCACCACAACACGAACGTCCCAAAGAATGTTCTGCTCAATTACCTGAGAAAGGAATACAGATCCTAGAGACGAGAAGATGCGGTTAGCCAAGAACTCAGCAAGAGCGTCATGAAGATCGCATCTCCAAAGGAAAAAGCAAGGTCGCAAACTTGCCTCCAGAATCTGGTACGGAGAGTTCAAGTACGAACCATGATCATATACAACCTTCTCGTAAATCCGCTAATAGTCAAGATCGCTTGAGCGGCGAACAAGGACGATTATCGAGAAGCGTCTTCGAAAGAATCAGCAGAGAGTCGAGACAATATTCTGCAGACCTAAGACAGTATTTAGAGTGACGACGTAGCCATGATCGATCCATATCGCATCACAACGATCAAAGTCAGTTTCGTCACACTATTTCACTAGATTCCTCACACAGATCGCAGAAGACTCTACCTGACCAACCCGCCATGCATCAGGATAACGAACGAAGGCCGCCTGTGCTGCCAGCGAGGGATGATGCTTTCCCTCTGAACGTCGATGTTCATAATTTAAGGATCGCGTTAGACGCACTTGCTGGTTGGGACGATGAGCTCGCTGATAGGTATCGTCAGTCGCCATTCAGTGAGGAGGTTTGAGCTGCAGCCCTTCCCACTGGATTCAGACTTCCCACTATTAACACTTCAGTGACTTAATGGAACTACATCGGCTTAGTGATCATGCACGTTGCAGATGTTTCGCTGCAACACTCTCGGGAGCAGTGAAGAAGTGGTTCTGAGGACTTAAATCTGGCTCAATTTTGTCCTGGCAATAATTACAGACGGTGTTCTTGAGACAGTTTCAAGCTGCAAAGAATTTCACTGTTCTACTTGTTAGTTTGTCTGTGATCCGACAAGGTCCAGAGGAGACTCTACGGTCTTATCTCAATCGATTCACCTCAGAGTTAGCAAAGGTCAACAACCCACATGAAAGAGGAGTTCTAACTCTCATGATGGCTAGGGTGCGACCAGAAACTAAACTCTGGGAGGAATTACTTGAGCGAGAGTGTAGAACTCTTGAAGACTTCTACCGAAGAGTTGGTCAGCATCTGAGGTTAGAATCTTCATGCAAGAATCTTCAAAAGACTAAAAAAGAAGGAAGGAAAGATGCGACTAAAGATGCGGTCATTACCAATAAAAATGGTAATAAGAAAAACAAGAGGAATAATGAACAGACGAATGAGAATCAGCCTAGACCCAAAAGGCAGGAGATTTCAAGAGCTCCCATGAGGTTTAACAATCACACTGAATTGAACCCGCCCATAGATCATATCTATGCGGTCACAAACCAGAAGGAGCGATTCCGACAACCAGAACCGATGAAGCGGGATAGGACAAAGCGCGACCCTAACAAGTTTTGCCGATATCACAATGATATTGGGCATGATACTAATAATTGCTTTACCCTGAAGGATGAAATTGAAAGGCTGATTAGAGAGGGGCGATTGTGGCACTACACCAGGCAGAATGACGAAAGGCGAGAAGAAGACCAACAGCGACCTCTAGAAATTCAGCACGAGGTGCGAACTATTTTTGGAGGACTGCAGGTTGGAGGAGATTCCAAGAGAGCACAGGACAGGTATGCGTGAGAAGCTCGACAGCAGCCGTTAACCAACATCATGCATCTTGAGCAGTGACCATGCAAGCTTCAACGAGTACTGGATATGGACATTACCTTCACAGAGCAGGATGCAAGGGAGGTCCATTATCTGCATAATGACGCACTGGTTATAAAAATTAACTGTGGAAGCACACAGTTGTGGCGAGTATTGGTCGATAACGGGAGTACTGTGGACATCTTGTACTTCGACACCTTTAAGAAGATGGGGTTGAATGAGAGCGACCTGAAGCCTGCCACCACTCCACTCTATGGTTTCACTGGTGACAGCCTAATGCCTATGGGCATGATTGAACTGATGGTCAGCGTTGGGACCTTTCCAAGGGTTTCATCGATAATGACCCAGTTTTTGGTGGTAGATTGCCCATCTTCCTTCAATGCTGTGTTGGGAAGACCGACATTAAGGGAACTTCGAGCCGTCACCTCAATCTACCATCTAACAATGAAGTTCCTGACCCAACACGGGGTAGGTGAGGTGCGAGGAAATCAATATGATGCGAGGACATGTTATAACAACTCGCTAAAACTTGTAGCAAAGGATGCAATGTCTCGCACAATGATAGTCCACCTGCCGGAGAGAGCGTCAGTTGAGACAGCGGGCAAAGCGTTAGTCGTGGCAGCGGACAAAGCATCAATCGTGGCAGTGGGCAAAGCGTCAGTCGTGGCAGCGGACAAAGCGTCAGTCGAGGCAGCGAACGAAGTTCCAGTCGGATCGTCAGATAAAGCGTCAGTCAAACCATCAGTGAAAGCGTCAATCGAAATGACCAGCGAAGACTTCGATCCTCGAGAAATAGACGAAGAGGTCAGAACTGGACCCATTGAAGATCTGGAGGATTTATCATTCGACCTGTCTTCTGGAACTTTAAATATTGGAACGGAGGTTTAAGGACCTGTGCGAGCTTCATTGGTCGCTTTTCTGAAGTCCAATTTGGATGTCTTCGCATGGCAACATTCGGATATGGTAGGGATTGATTCAAGGATCATATCCCACCATCTTAACATAGATCCGACAAAGAAGCCTGTACGACAGAAAAGAAGGGCCATAAATCCAGAACGCTACATCGCGTTAAAAGAAGAGGTGGAGAAGCTGTTCGAAATTGGGTTCATAAGAGAGTCTTTTTACCCTGATTGGCTTGCAAACCCGGTTTTGGTGAAAAAACCTAATGGGAAGTGGAGGACTGTATTGATTTCACCGATCTCAACAAAGCATGTCCTAAAGACAGCTTCCCTCTTCCGAGAATCGACCAGCTTGTAGATGCGACATCGGGGCATGAACTTTTGAGTTTCATGGATGCATATTCAGGATATAACCAAATCCTCATGTACGAGCTAGATGAGGAATATACCTCGTTCATCACTGATCGAGGGTTATATTGTTATAAAAAGATGCCCTTCGGACTTATCAACGCGGGAGCAATCTACCAACGTCTTATCAATATGATGTTTGCAAAGCAAATTGGCAAGACAATGGAGGTATACGTCGATGACATGTTAGTCAAATCGGAGAAAGCCGAAGATCACATCAAGCACCTTGATAAGATGTTCAAAATCCTCCGGAGATACCAGATGAAGTTAAATCCCCAGAAGTGTGCATTCAGAGTAGGATCTGGAAAATTTCTGGGTTTTATGGTCAATCAGCGCGGAATAGAAGCAAATCCTCAGAGGATACAAGCGTTGATTGATATGCAATCTCCTCGTAAACCCAAGGATGTGCAAAACCTAGCAGGAAGAGTAGCTGTTCTGAGTCAGTTTGTATCCAGATCAACCGATAAATGCCAACCTTTCTTTGAGGTATTAAAGGGATCAAAAAGGTTCGAGTGGACGGAGAAATGCGAGCAGGCATTCTAAGAATTGAAAAAACACTTGAATTCTCCTCCACTCTTATCGAAACCAAATCCGGGAGAAGAATTATGCCTATATCTCGCTGTTTTTAAGTATGCGACGAGTGCCGCATTAATTCGCGAGGAGGCAAATATTCAGCGAC
>JXTB01000283.1:300847-328920 GCA_002914805.1 Parasponia andersonii | reverse complement strand
ATATTTGTTGAAAAATTTCCTTACTATCTTTTATCTTATCTAATTTCATTGTCTGTGAATTCTATTACCTAATTTAATATTTTAATAATACAATAAATCATAATAAAATTCACTAATTTCATTATCTGTAAATTTTATTATTTAATTTAATATTTTAATAATACAATAAATCATATTACCTTATTTAATATTTTAATAATACAATAAATCATAATAAAATTCACTAATTTCATTATCTGTAAATTTTATTATCCAATTTAATATTTTAATAATACAATAAATCATAATAAAATTCATGTCGGAGAGTGATTTAATTTCTAATACTATTGCCCTTATTTTTAAAATTATTTTGGTTACTCCTCTCTCTCTCTCTCCTTCGTTGATTTCCTTTTTCTCCTCTTTACTTTATTTCTCAGGTCTTTTCTTTTTTCATGTGGGGTTTGAATATTAAACCCTTAAATATTATATTCGGACTAAGCTTGCGAGTCTGTGACTACTATTTTCTTTATATTTTTAGACTAATTTATATTTTAAAAAAAACTTGCTCCCTGAAATTTATTGGTTTCACTACAAAAAAAAATAGTACGTATTAAGAAAGATGTTTTTAATGAATTTGACAATATGAGTTATCATATACATTTTCAAAATATGATCATTCGCAGGTATAATTTGTTTAACTAATGAGTGGTTAAAATTTTTAGTTTCTTTTTTTTTTTTTAATTGAATGTGGAGGAATTGAACTGATCTAGACTTCAACATTAGAGGCAGGTGTTCTACGCGATGTATTAAAATCTTGAATTCATCAATACTTGGCAACATTTTGTTTCTTGTCTTTAAAAGTAAAATAAAGGGTTTCAAAGATTTTTTTTTTTAATATATATAGAAAATCTCCATGATTCATTTAACTTCTAAAAGCATAACACAAATGTCATCATCAATCAAATCCCGTAAATATTTTTTTTTCTTCATAAGAAAATTATTATATATACGTTCGATGTGTGCGTAAAGCCGAAAACAAGTTGTATTTGTAGCTTAAAGTACCTTTTTTTTTTTTTCGGAAGGTTGTTTTTTTTTATTAAAAAAAATTTACTTCGAGTTGGGAAAGAGGATTAGAAATCAAGTCCTCCACATTAAGAGTAAATGTGATTAACACCGTGCTATACCTGTAACTTTTTTTTCTTTTGGTGATAATACATTATTAATAGCCACCTTAGTTTGGGCTAGGGGAAGACGACTATATATGCTTATGTAATAATAAGAATAACAACAACAATAAAAATAATAATAGTGTATGCGAGCTACTATATGTGTTAATGAGAACGTTAGCGTCCAAAATATAATTTGACTTGCATTTCATTGCTAAGCCGCCACATCCATCGGGACGTCAATGCCATTAATAAATATACCATTTTTTCGCTCCTCCCAGTGGTATAAATATAAATTACTTATGTATTCGAATTAGTAGTGTCCGAACAAATATGTATATACCACATTAGTCTCAGTCAAAAAAGAATTTTATAATCCACGTTCATTTAGTTTGATATATAATATAATTAACACCCACACATTAACCTTTAATATTATGATATGTCGTTCAACCACCACCTTCTAGAAAGATTTAAAAAATTGTAGTGAGAGCATGTCCTTAGTACATCCTTAAATAAGATTACTATATAAACCTTTAATTACAATTTATTATCTGTCAAAGTGAATAGGAAAAGTACCTTGTTAATCAAATATCCATGTGCTAATGTTCCACAGAATCGCATATGAAATTGGTATTGCAATAGTTCGCATCTACTTGCAGATTCTTAACCCATATGTTTGTTGTGTAATCACGTGATTAAAGTTCATCATTTAAATTCCTTTCAAAAAAATTCATAATTTAAGTTTTTTATTCACTACGTTAGACAGACAACTAGCTTCCTCTTATTTCCAAGTAATGACATTGAATTCATGATTTTAAAATATTTTGTTTGAAACTGTTAGAACTTATATATATCACATGCACTTTATTTTTTTTCTCCTGTGATATTTATTAGGGAATTTTGGCCCATTGTTCATTGTTATGGTTTGTTTATAACTCGATATTGTTTCAAACTTTCGATTTAAATAAATAAAATACTTATACACAGGTAAATATTTTAGCTACCTAGTACTATTTGACTATTTCTCAAAAATGAATCTATAGTCAGTTGTTATTTAAATTTGAAAACTTATCCGGGTTAAGTTGATAATCGCTTGATGATAATTAAATATAAAATCAAACACCGTCTTCATAACTAAGTTGGAAGTTATTTATGGCCTGAGATGATTATTCCCTTGTTTATCAGCAATTCTAGGGGCTCCGGCTCCAATCCAAATTTTGTGTACCAATAATGTGGCATCTCACTAGAATCTATTTTGGCCATAATTTTTAGTACTTTCTTAAGTATGCCCTACTTCAAAATTAACATGATTCAGATCAAATACAATTCAAAATATAATTGGCTGTACTAGCTAGCAAGTGGGCAGCATTGAGCTAAAAGCCAAAAGAGAATGGGTCGGGCACGTATAGTTTCTCAGTGGAGTCCGAAATTGCTGAAAAAATCGAAGGGTATGAGGAGTGGGACATGCACCACCCGATCGATTCCTTGCTTTTCTTTATTCAAGCAAAAAGAATACAATTCAAAATAGGAACTAAAGCTTCGGAAAATAATGCATAACAAAGCAATTATAGAAACTTATAAAGAATTTTAAAAAGCTACGAATTATTTTCTTTTCTATCTCAAAAAGATGTTACTGATGGTAAAAATGAAAGAAATAGAAGAACTAGAAATTCATAATATTAGAACTGAACGTATGATAAAATGTATCAGTTATTCATCCAGAAAAAAGGTAGAAAATTAAAACGTACAAATCTAACCAAATTGTGTGCAAATATCAGAAAATAATCAGATGACAATTTTATAGTAATTTTGCCCCAAAAAAAATGCACAGTTGATATCTTGCATAAACTCCTTTTATAGCGAATATTTTTTTAGCCCACAACAGTTTTGAACCAAAGGAAAAGAACGATATGAGCTTTAATAGATATTAAAGATATAGAATACAAATGTCATCACAGAATCACGAGAGAGCACGTATACTAGAGCCTATTGATTCCTTCTCTGATCATAAGTATTATGGAAATTTTTCCTATTGAGCCTATCTTTGTTTTTTTTTTTTTTTTTTCCCAATGTAATTGACTCAGTATTTGTCTCCGTTGATGCGTGAATGTTTACTATTCCAAAATAGAGAAGAAAAGGAACACGAAAAGGAAAAATCATTGTCTTTTATGTGTTATACCAATTATTTACATGTAAAAAAAATCATATCTTATACTCCTCGATTCCCTTTCCACGCATTCTCTTTAAGGTGGAGGATTAATATTTTAGAAAATAATATATATATATTTATATATATATATATATATATATATACCCTATATCAGCCATAATCTAGTAGGTATTTTTTTACCTAACTTATAAATATTTTTTAGCTATTACATTATTATTTAATGACTACCATAATTTAAAAAATTAAAAAAAATTAATAATAATAACAATACATTATTTAATATTTTTTCGCTCTATTTTTATCATAAAAAAATATGGGTGATGAATATAAATTAAGCAAAATAATACTTATAGATAAGTTAAAAAAAAATACCAACTTAATTAATGCCTTATATATATATGGATAAAATAAAAATACAAAAGAGAATTCTAATAATGTGGTAATGCCAGATAGCTAGGATGCCATGGTAAAAAACAGTGGAGTCGGAGTTGGAACCCCTAGTATTATTACGGTTAATTGTACTGAAAAACAACGAAAACTATGAAAACTAAGGCGCGTATATATTTGATCATCATGCAGATTAATTATCATTTCTTTTAAAAATTAATCACTTATTAAAGAACAAATGGAACATTCTCAAAGTCAATCTTCAATTATAATTTCTAATTAAATCCTATTTAAATGGAATTGGATTATTTTAAAATTGATCTGTGCTTATCATTACCTTGGAACTTCTTTTGCCCTTTCAGGGCATGGAATAAAACAATTGCTTTCAGATAATTCCAAAACTAATAAATTTGTATATCCTATTGTGGACCAACTAAAACTATTGTAATAGCTACATATTCGGAAAATAAAAAATAAAGAATTCATTCATGATTCTTCATTTCACAAGACTAGATTTGCTTGCTACTTTCAACACTGTCGTTACTGTCACTACTAGTATGTGATAATGACGAGACTCGTGAATTTTCTTAAAAATATTTTCACTAAATACAAAACGACAATAACAAAAACACTTACAAATACAATTATCACTTTCATAAACAATTATTTTAAAAAGAAAAAGTACCTCTATTTCAGTGTAATTTAACCGCCCAATTTACAACAACGAATGTCCTTTAGCATTACAATCATTTGTTCTGAAGAAAAACGAAATTTTTCTTTGAGCTTTCTGCCACTTTTCTTTTCTTTTTTTAAAAAAATGTAAAAAGAGAGAGAGAACTAAGCCATTCACTTTATATAATATGTGCTTGTAATTTATCTTTATGGCGCAATCATTGTCAATGAAAGGATCAAAAAAGAAATGCTAGACTCTATCGAAGCCAAAATAAAGCAACAGAGACCCATTTCATTGAAAGTACACATTGTAAAAGCCATTAAAATCAAAAAGTTACATAACTAACCAATATAAATACAACAAAATATAGTGAAGGACACCTAAGACTAACCATTTTATGGTATATTTTTTGACCACACAAGTAAAAATCCCACTTGAAATTTTTAAGCTGGTATTTGTTTCCAAGAAAAAAAAAAAAAAAACACTAACTGTTGTATATGTCAATGCTAGTATTTTTTGACAACACAAGTTACTATCCCACTTTTGAAAATTGAAGTTGGTATTCTATTCAACAAAAGTGGCTACCTTACTAAATAACTAACTATGTATAGCAAAGTACAATTATCATGCCAAAAAGGGGTAAGTACAGTTCTATTATTCCTTTTGGTTCTCATCACTTTGAGTTGGTAGTTGGTGATACTTTGATATATAATTTTATTATTACATTATACAATACAAGCATTCACATATATGGATCCTGTTTTTTCAACGGGACCCACGTGCCACATTTGGACCTGATTGGTTCTAATTTGACCTTATTAGTAAACAGTTTCACGAAGACGAGAAGATTCTCAGCCTAATCATCCACGTAACCAAAAGTTGGCATATTCTCATTAACCAAACAGACTCATAATAATACTGAAAACAAAGGGAAAAAACAACACAAGACGACGTCGTTACAGATCACAACCTGTACCACTCGATCGATTCTTGCCACTTTGCCAATTTCACCGTTGCATTCCCAATTATTACAAATAAAATAAAATAATAAAATAAAAAAGAAAATAAATTACAATTTCTATTTCTTTTTTGACACAAAATATCGAATCTGCTTTAACATGCATTAAAGACAGAATATTTCTTTCAAGTAAAATGGATAAAAGGAAAAAAAAACGAAAAAAAATACAGTAATAGAGGAAAATTATCAGCTTCTTGTTGTCTCAGTTAATTATTAGAAATTTATAGAAATTATATAAGTTCTCTACAAAATCAAAAATAATAACAATAATAATTTCCTTTAAAAAAAAACAATAATAATAATTATTATCAATATTAACCTCTGTACAAGGGCGAGCGGGCTTGGACAATCCTAGAGATTTTGGCTTGCCTGAAAACCTTAATCGGGCTCGGAAAATACCAACTCCGGCCCTTGGACGATTTGCCGTCTCCGGCGCCGGAATCCGCCGACGTCACCGGAACCGCCACTGACCTGGACCTCATCATCATGGTCCTCCTCAAGGCTTCCGCGTCTTCGAACTCGACCTTCGAGTCCTCCTCAACGAGGCCTCGAACCTCGCCTCTCCTGCTCCTCTGAGCCGAAGACCTGAAAACGGACCAAAACGCCGACGTTTTGCCCCGCGAGGAGCCGCCGGACGAAGGCGGAAGCTCGCTCCGAACCCCGAGATCGGAGTCCCTATCCCCGCCGCCGCCGACGAATCTCGATCTCGACCGGAGGAACGGGATCGCCACTGACCTCGATCGCCGAAACGCAGGCTCGCTCTCGATGAGATTCGACAATCGGCCAACGGAGCCGAGTCCGGCGCCGCCGCCGTCGCCGGACGATGAAGAAGAAGACGACGTCGTTGCGCAACAGCCGCAAGGCCTCACGTTGGCGCAGTCGGGGCAGAGACTCCCGAGGCGTTCGCGGAGGCAGACGGGACAGACTCCGCTCCTCCGTCGTTTGGAGGGGTGTTTTGGACATTTCCATACCTCCTCTTCATCCGCGTAAAAAGCCATTTTCTCGGGAAAATTCTCTCTCCAACCGTTTTCTCTCAAAATTTGCCCTCACTTTCTTGTCATTTCCATCAGTTATTTTGCTCCTCCCTTCTTTTTCGGTCTCTATGGCTTCTTTGGCTGAGGTTTAATATAAGACAGGGTGGGGTTTGATTGGAGGAGACAAGTTAACCATGGCTAATTTTATGTCGGGTTAGATTTTAACTCGGGTTAAGGAATCAGAGTTTTTATTTTATCATTATTATTATTTTTTTTTTTTGGGACTTCGTCGTCGATTTGGGTAAACCTTGGTGGATGGAACGCCGTAGATTTGAGCTGTCGAGCTCTTTGTAAAAGGGCAGTGTGAATGAAAATGTCAAGAAAACGACCATGAGTTTTGAGTTTATTTACGGAAATGCCATTGAAATTGGTGGGTTGTTGATCACACGTGTAAGGTTGTGTTTTTGAGTGTTACACGTGTGCACACATTTCACATCTGCAGTTGGCTCTGGTCATAGGCCAATAGGTGTAAAATGGGACCCCAACAGAGAAAGATGGATTAATTATTTTATAAAGCTTATTCTTAAAAACATATATATTTATTCTAAAGCAAGCCTCTTTGGAATTATTGACCGTTTTTTCTTTTTAAATTATTTGAATAATTATGGACCATTTTGATCAAATGATTTTCTTAGGAGGCAAAATATATTTTACTGAAATTGTTGACCACACGAATTTTGGAAAGAACAAGGTCAAAACTTGGCCACCCACACTTTTAAGTTTAGCTCGTGAAATGCAAGGAAGGTGCCAGTTTCTTAATATTGGCTTTAGAAATATATTTAGTTTTCATGTGTGGAATAAAAAAAAAATTTTAATTAAATGTTACTAAATTTCTATACAGTCAGGTTGCAGAGATATAGATAATACACGTTTTCTTCATATCAAAAATAAATAATCTGTAAGTATGATTAAAAATTACAATGAAAATCTAATCGTTCAAAGTATCTATATTGAATCACGGATATTTGACTACAATTGCACGGAGAATGATATTATCATATATGTTTGAGATATTCCTCGTTAAAACATGTGATAAAAAATGAACGAAGTAAAAGTCATTTTCAAAATTAAGATTTTCATTTAATGAAAGTTGTACTGTTTTTCGACTCCGGCCAAAAATATCGAGTGAACAAGGCATGATCAGATAAGACAAGCGGTACTTAACCACAATAAAAAATATCTAAATAATCTTACATGTTTGATATAGTTATACGAGTTAATTTTGATAATATTTATAAATGAGTTCATTTTATCATCACGGGATATTATTAGCCTTATGCTTAGTGTTAATCTCCAAATGCATGTTTTTAATATAGTCATCACAAAGAGATACACTTAATTAGTATTTTTAAGTAATATCTTATGAGATTTGTGACAGGAAAGTCCAATTAATAGTCTGTAGTTCTATATGTCAAATTATCTTGAACTGAAAGAGTACGTATATAGTAATATATGGAGTTTCATGAATAACCACTGCAGCTAAATAAATGATCATTGCAGTTATATCTCGTCAAATACCAAATCCTACCACTAGTATAGAAATTTTTGTAGTTCTATAGGAAATTAAAGTGAGGGTTTCCTTCCAAAAAACAAATTTATAGAAGGGTTATCAACGTTTTATTTATTTATTTCTTTTTACCCCAAGTATAGTAACTAAAATTATGTCGATAGACTAATCATTAACCGTCCACACACCATATAATAGGATCACTTCCTTTAACTTTCCCATCTCCCAAAACTCGTCTTTTAGCAAACTGCGTTAGATGGTTCAGCAATATCGATCCCTATTTATTATTGTTCTTTTGGTGATCAATATTTACAAGTGATCTTTTCAAAATGCTGAATGAATAGCAATGATTTTTTTTTAAAATTTTTTCACTTGAGCTAAATTTGACGTTATTGTGATTTGAGAAACAAAACAATAATACATACATAAATGTCTGTTGGTTTATTTTATAGGTTTATTTTATAATTGCTATGCAAGTGTATGTGCCGAATAAGTAATATAGTAACGAGTTGAGTATCGTCTCCACAGGAATTGATTACCAAAATCAATTGGAAAAACTAAATATTAAATAAGCTAAATTAAAAATTTAGAAGAACTAACATATGCAAATGAAAAAAAAAATGTAAATGCCAAGCATAAAACAATACGAACTAAACCAAAGATTGTAAATCAATAGAGATATTAAGTTGGAATTATTGAATCCTCCTCGGTTGAAAATCTAGGTACAATTACTACAGTAATGCTTATAGCAAAATTCACTCCAATAACCGAAAATTCCTTCTATACATAATAATCTTCCAAATTTATTATGTTTTGAGTTCTTCAAATCAGATTTAATATATTCTTATGCAGATTCAGTTTTCAATACTCTATTTATAACATCGATTTTCAATGAGTTGTACATTGTAACAATATATTTCTATATCATTACTAATTCAAAGATCTACCAAAAATATACTTGAAACATGCATCATTCAAGCTAAATCCAACTGAATTAATCTTTCTAGAATTAATCCTAGTTTACTCATCCTAAATATTGATGGCCAAATAATAATAGGACATAATAATGAAGCTTACTTGAGTGAGTAAGAGGAAATTACTATAAACACTTAAAATAACATTTAATCCTTCATTACAACCTTAGATTCATCAATATCCCAGCGAAAGAAACTTAGCTCATGATCTGAAATTTAAACAACAGTAGCTTAACATACTCCATCAATTTCAGAATATTCAAGAAAAGAAATAAGAATTCAATAGAAGAAGATTAAAAGAAGTCAAGAAAGTGCTAGCTGGATGATAGTTATTTTTCGCCTACTACTGCTGGTAGTACTCCTTCTTCTTCGTCCTTTCCTTCTTGTACTGTTTCCTCTCTCCTCCGTTCCTTTTCTGTGTAATTTTCTCTCTTGAGTTGCCACCACCACCATCTTCCTATAGAGCACTTTCCTTTTATATTAGAGTGGGTAAGGTACCCTAACACACGTGTCTACCAAATATGGAGTACGGACCACTTTTTCTTCATTTTTACTTAGCTGGTATTTAATATTAGCTGTCAGCACCAGCTGTACGTAAAAGATGCCAGCTAAAAAAAAAATTCTCCTGTTCAGTATTGTTCCGGCGTGTTGTTGCAGCAAAGTTACTCCCAGCCTTGACTTAAGTTCAGCTTTCCTTCAAAGATGCTGGCATTTAAATTCATCAGAACTCAAGTCCTAAATTTAACATTTCTACTAGAAATTAACAGAAATAAAATAGATATTGATTGTATTAGATTTTGAACATTAGAAACAATACAGACCAAAATAAAATAAAGAAAAGCACATATATTAGATAATTTAATCCTTTAAAAAAACTATTCTAAGACTCAAAAATATACCAAATAACTTTATTTTTATAGAGTTATCACACATCTAAACTTGAATTGTTACTCGTCCCCGGGTGACAAAAAATGACACAGACACAAAAAAAGTTATGGTTTACTGACAGCAAGAAAATCATTCATTAGTTCTCTGTCCTACTTTTCAATCTTCTTCCTTTGATCAAAATCACCCTTCCTCAAATACTAGTTCAATTCATTACAAATTTACTTTTTGTGATTTTCCCTTGAGTGTGTATGTGGAAACTATGGTTAGAATTCTCTGAATTGCTCAAGTCATATCAAAACATGATTATTGGGCCTAAATTTCTGGTTTTAAAAGCTAATCTTGTAAATCCTTCTTCATTAATGTAAGTCAACCAAACACTTAAGACTTATAATGCTTTAACAACCTTGCACTATTGAGCTTAATTTGGGAGATTGTTTTTATTATTACTTGTTTCTTTTCTTTTCTTTTTCTTTTTTTTTTAAACACTCAGATGTCATAATGCCTTTTTACGCGAATGCCAACATTGGTGATGAAGGCACCCAGTTACTCAGCAAAGTCACTTTCAAACTTGCTGTAGGATACTCATATTTCAGACCACCGTTTGACACAAAGGTTTACATGGAGCTCATGTTACCCCTGGTTACTAAGCAGTTCAAAATAGTAGAGTATTCATTATTCATGATACTATTTTTTTTTTTACTCCCTCAAACTTAAACTCATCTTTCTTTTAATGTACCATGCCTACACTAAGTCCTTCATGTTTGGTCTCCTAAATTTCGCCTCAAAAGATTCACAAAATCAGTTCTAGAACCTAAAGCCCTTAACAGTGATTCAAGATTTCCTAAGCTTTTCAAAAGTCTTTTAATCCATAGTTCTAGTGCAAAGAAAAATTAGAAATTTCACATCTAGCAGCAAGCTAAAACAAATATCCCCAACATTCAATTCAAGACAATTAATCTCACCAGCTAAAAATTTTAAAGTAGTGAGAATTTCATAAGAACACAAAGTTGTAGCATACCAGAGCAATAGAACACACACAGAAATTAATAAACAACCATACAAAACTAACACCCCCAAACTTAAAACAAGCAGTGTCCTTACTGCAATACAAAATGTAAAGAAACATATAAGGAAATAAAAAGAAACGGTAAAGAAGTGAAAACTCCCTGTCACAGTTATGCTACAGCTCTATTTGATTCATCTTCATTAGATTCTGTCATGTGCTCATTGCCCAAGTCTTGCAATATTTCTTCTAGAAATGCAAGGAAAATTGGAATGGGTTTGGTGAAATTCTTTTGCAAGGACCTCTTTAGGGCATTATCCCGTTCCTTTATATATGCCCATTGCTGCTGCTGGTGGTGAATTTGCTGTAACATGGATATCAGCTGGTACTACTGTACCTCCTATTTACTCATGCACTACTCCAGGGACTTTAGCTACTGTAGGATATTGTTGTTGTTGCTACTGTTAGATGCTACAGTAGGTCTGCTTGAGGAGGGTCGATGGGTTGACTCGACTGGTACTTCTTGGGCAATTTTGGCCACGGCAATGGTATCTATTTCACTCGTGCTGTGCATCTTTTCTTCATTTATCAGATAAGGAGTATGAGCAATGTTACACATCCTGGTAATTAGGGACGAGAAAAATAGCGCCCCTGATTTCCTCGCAGCACACGCACAAATCTCCCTATAAATCATTCGACCCACATTGATACATTTACCGGTCAACATGGAGTACAATAGCAACACACACTCCTTGGAAATTGTTTTGCCATGCGTGGTGGGCAGTAAGAGAGATTTTAGAAAATGGTACTATACTTTTGCAGGTGGTTTTAGTGAGCTCCGAAGGTATGTGTGGGTATCCTGGGATGAGACATTCCATTCAGCTTTTGCTATAGCAACAGTCTTCAGCACCGTGAGCAGTTTGGATTCTGTGATATTTTCGACGAATTCAGAGTGCTCATTTACCAGATCCCCTAAACCAAAGATGGTATTGATGGCTTTCACGCTCAAGGACACCTGAACTCCTCTGACGTACACGGTGTCCTCTTCTGGATTAGTTAGGTTGGCATAGAATTCGCGAACCAGAGGCACAATCGGGTCCTCTGGGTGAGCGCAAAATAACTGCCAGTTGTGTTGGATGATAACATCTGTAATGAATGGCAGCTGCCCTAGTGGCACATTATTATCCCACACGAACCCTTTCTCGGCACTTAGAGGTCGATTTTGAATATTTTCTTCATACCTTGCTTCGGTTGCTTCAGATTCGAACTTGACTGCTTTAGAGGCTTTAGGAGCTACTCACTTGATTCCCATTTCTCGTGCAACAACAGAGTTCTCTCCCCCAAACTTGAGAGAAAATGAAATCTCTCACCGGAATTGCTAGCGGCCATTAAAGAAGAGGAGAATGGTGTGGTAGAGACTGAAAGGAGGTTGCCCTTGAAGGAGATCATTTGGGGCTAAGGTTTAGAAAGGGGAAATAATTACCCCACTTTCTTTCTTTTTGATTTTTTTTTAAAATAGTCTGGAATTGGGTCTGTTGCTGTAGCAAATATATAACACTAATTTTGTTGCTGTAGTAATCTGTCATTTCTTGGGAATCTGCCGTTCTGCATCAGAATACAAAAAATCCTTCTTGAACTCCTGCTTTCCCACTTGTCTCCACTGTTAAGCACGTTTCCTTGCATAAGAATTAACCACAGATCAAAAATCAAGTTTTCACATCTCGTTACCCTTTTTTTTAACAACTAACAAAAGAACAGGAAAATGTAAAATATCTAAAGATTAAAAGAAGAAAAGAATAAAAAGGATGATAAGCAGTGGGTTGCCTCCTACTAAACGCTTAGTTTAGAGTCAACAGCCCGACTTCTCGTTCATTTTTGGGTCTTGTAGAGTGACTGATGTCTTCCCTCTGTCAAATTTAGGTTCCCAATAGTGCTTTAATCTTTGGCCATTGACCTTGAACTGGTGACTTGAGTTTTCTTCTAGTAAGTCAACAGCACCATATGGATAAACCTTGGAAATCTTGAACAGACTTGACCACCTCGACTTCAGTTTACCAAGAAATAGCTTCAATCAAGAATTAAACAACAAGACTTGCTACTCAGATTCAAAGATCATTTATTGGATCTTGCTATTATGCCATTTTTTTTGTTTTATCTTTGTATAACTTGGCACTCTCGTAAGCACATATCCGAAATTCTTCCAGCTCATTTAGCTACAGCAGCTGTATTTCCCCAGTAGCTTGAAGGTCCATATTGAGTTTTTTCATCGCCCAATATGCTCGGTACTCTAACTGCACTGGCAAGTGACATGCTTTCCCAAAGATTAGCCTATATAGAGACATTCCCAACTGTGTTTTGAAGGCTATTCTGTAGGTTCAAAGAGCATTATCAAGCCTCGTTGACCAATCTTTCCTAGTGGGATTCACAACCTTCTCCAAAATTCTTTTGATTTCTCTATTGGTAATTTCTGCTTGGCCACTTGTCTGCAGATGGTATGCTGTAGCTATTTTGTGCATCACCCCATATTTGGCCAAAAGATTCTCAAACTGCTTGCTACCAAAGTGTATTCCTTCATCACTAATGATGGCTCTTGGAGTGCCATAACGTGTGAAAATATTCTTATGCAGAAACTTCCCCACTATCTTGGAATCATTTATGGGAAATGCTAAAGCTTTCACCCATTTAGACACATAGTCTACAACTACCAAGGTGTAAAGATTCCCAAAAGATGGAGGAAATAGTTCCATGAAATCTATGTCCCACACATCAAATAACTCAACTTCCAGAATATTGTTTAAAGGCATTTCATGTCTTTGCGAGATGTTCCCAGTCCTTTGGCACCTATCACAAGTCTTGAAAAATTCATGAGCGTCCTTGAAGATGGTTGGCCAATAATAACCTGATTGTAAGACCTTAGCAGCTGTTCTAAAACCTCCAAAATGTCCCTCATATGGAGATGTATGGCAATGGTGTAAGATGCTATGAATCTCTTTGCTAGGAACACACCTACGTAAAATCTAATCTGCACATTGCTTGTAAAGGTAGGGTTCATCCCAACAGTAAGTTTTTATATCATGAAAAAATTTCTTTTGCTGCTGGCTGCTCATCTCAGGTGGAAGTAATCCACTAACTAAATAATTAGCAAAGTCTGCATACCATAGAGTAGTCATATGTTGTATAACTAAATGTTGTTTATCTGGGAATGTTTCTCGAATTGGCTCTTTAATTTCCTTTGCATCTCATGTTTCCATTCTTGGTAAGTGATCTGTAACTTGATTCTCAGAACCTTTCCTATCTTTTATCTCCAAATCAAATTCTTATAATAACAGTATCCATTTGATCAATCTTGGTTTGGCATCCTTCTTTGCAGTGAGATACTTGATTGCTGAGTGATCTATATAAACAATGACCTTTGTTCCTACAAGATAAGATCTGAATTTATCAAAAGCGAAAACAACAGCTAGGAGCTCCTTCTTGGTAGTGGTGTAGTTCAGTTGAGCATCAGATAAAGTCCTGCTACTATAGTAAATAAAATGGAATACTTTTTCTTTTCTCTGTCCCAATACAGCTCCAATTGCATGATCGCTTGCATCATACATTAGCTCAAATGGTAAAGACCAGTTCGGAGCTACTATAATTGGGGCAGAAATAAGTCTTCACTTCAGCTCCGAGAATGCTTGCATACATTCTTCATTGAATTCAAAAGATCTATTTTGTTCCAGCAAAGTGCACAATGGCTTGGAAATTTTTGAAAAATCATTTATGAATCTTCTATAAAAATCAACATGTCCTAAGAAACTCCTACTGCCCTTGACTAATGTTAGTGGTGGCAACTTCTCAGTAACTTTAGCTTCTGCCTTGTCCACTTCAATGTCGTGCTTGGAAACTCTATGACCCAATACAATGCTTTCTTGCACCATAAAGTGGCATTTTTCCCAATTTAGGACCAAATAAGTTTCTTCGCATCAATCCAAGACCTTTTCTAAATTCAGCAAGCAATCTTCATAGGATTCCCCAAATATAGAAAAGTCATCCATAAAAACTTCAAGGGTCTTTTTCACCATATCGCTGAAAATAGATATTATACATCACTGGAACGTTGCTGGAGTATTGCAGAGACCGAATGGCATTTTCTTGTAGTCAAAAGTTCCATAGGGGCAGGTGAAAGTTGTCTTCTCCTAATCCTTAGGTGCTATAATAATCTGGTTGTAACCTGAGTATCCATCCAAGAAACAGTAATACTTCTTACCAGCAAGTCTATCAAGCATTTAGTCAATGAACGGTAGTAGGAAATGATCTTTCCTTGTAGTCTTATTGAGCTTCCTATAGTCCATGTACACCTTCTAACCAGTTACTGTTCTTGTGGGAATTAATTCATTATTGTCATTAGCCACAATTGTTACACTTTCCTCTTTAGGCACACACTGAACTAGACTGACTCAAGAACTATCTGAAATTGGATAAATTATCCCTGCATCCAGCCACTAGATCAGCTCTTTCTTCACTTCCTCCCTCATAATTAGGTTCAGTCTTCGCTGCTGCTCCATAGAATTGTTGAAGCAATCTTTCAGCAAAATCTTATGCATATAGATTGTAGGGCTGATTCCTTTGATATCAGCACTGGTCCACCATATAGCTTTCTTAAACCTTCGAAGTGGTGCAAGTAATTGCTGCTCTTACCCCAAACTCAGAGCTGAAGAAATAATTATCGGTAACGTGTTTGAGTCACCCAAATATGCATATTTTAAGTGAGAGGCAATGGTTTCAATTCCACCATTGGAGGTACTTCAACTAACGGTTTAGAAGGCTTGAAATCTCTCTCCAATAATTCAAGAGATTTAAATTGCTTTTCCGGTTTAGTAAGTGAATGTTTTGTATCCACCCATGGTACATAGCCATCTTCTTCAATTTCTTCATCAAAATTGGCCTTGGTGGATATCGAAATCAGATTGTTTTCATAAGTTCTCTGGAATTGCTTCAGCACAAGTGAATCTAACATATTGATGGCTGAACACTCTTCTATTTCATCCAGAAATCGCATAATCTTGAACACATTGAAAGTGACTTGTTCATCATCAACTCGTATAGTGAGTTCTCCTTTTTGCATATCAATCAATGTTCTTTCAGTAACAAGAAATGCCCTACCTAAGATTATAGGCACCTCCTTGTCAGCCTCATAATCCAACACAATAAAATCCACAGAGAATATAAACTTGTCCACCCGAACAAAAATATCTTCGATTTTTCCTTCAGGTTGAGCAAAAGATCTATCTGCAAGCTGAAGAGTAACTGTAGTTGGTCTTGCTTCTCTAATTCCCAACTTTCTAAAAACTGACATGGGCATCAAGTTTATGCTTGCTCCTAGATTACACAAGGCTTTTCTGCAATAGGTGTCACCAATAGAACATGGTATTGTAAAACTTCTAGGGTCTTGAAGTTTAGGAGGAATTTTACTCTACAAGATGGAGCTGTACTCTTTGGTCAATGCTACTATTTCAAACTCTTCCAATCTTCTTTTCTTGGAGAGGATGTCTTTTATGAATTTGACATACTTTGGTATCTGTTCTAAAGCTTCTACGAGTGGTATGTTGATATGCAGCTGCTTCAAAACCTGAAAACTTTTGTTGAATTACTTGTCTTGCTGTTGTGTGTGGAATCGTTGAGGAAAAGGTGGCGATGATATGTTATTCTACTTTTTTGGGCAGTCTTGCTGTAGCGATGCTGTAGCAAATGTCTCTTTTTCAGCAGTTTGCTTTGTTTCATTTTCCACTCTATTTTCCTTATCCTTTTCTCCTTGGATTGAAGAGGACTCTCTTGATTGTTTAAGCCTTAGCTCAGGCCCTTGCAGCTCTTTCCCACTCCTTAATGAGATCATTTTGCAATGCTCTTTATTCTCACACCTTGGATTTTCTATATCACTTGGCAAAGAACCTTGGGGTCTGCTATTCAAGGCATTGGCTAACTGTCCCATTTGATTCTCCAAGTTTCTAAGTGAGGCTACTTGGCTTTGAAACATTGCGGACTGATTATGAATGATACTTTCATTTTTCGCCATATACTCCTTCAATAAAGATTCCATACAGCTGGATTGCTCTGGATATTGTTGTTTTTGATATTGTTGTTGTTGTGGCAGATGATATTGGAAACTAGGTGGATGGTCTGGTCTATTTGGAGTTGTATCTGAAGTAGCTCCTTGGTTGCTCCATGAAAAATTAGGGTGTTGCCTCTATCCTTGTTTGTAAGTGTTTGAAAATGGATTGTTGTTCTTGTTATAGTTTTCCACGTAACATATTGAAGCAGGGTTAGATGGGCAGCTATCAAATGAATGCCCCTTACCATAATAAACACAAGAAATTGTAGCTTGTTGCTCTGTATTTGCTCCAGCAGCCATATTCATAGATTTTAGAATATTGGACAGCGATGAAACTTGAGCTGTTAAGGCTATAACTGCATCAACATCATGAATTCCAGCAACACGCCTTCCTACAGCAACTCTTTCAATCGGCCATTGATAGTTATTGTTGGCCATTCACTCCAAAATCTTATAAGCATCATTATAGGACTTTGCAAGAAGAGCACCATTAGCCGAAGCATCCACCATTGACTGAGTATAAGCATTGAGGTCATTATAAAATGTCTCCATTTGGATCCAATGAGGGATTCCATGGTGTGGGCATTTTCTTAGCAATTCTTTAAAGCGCTCCCATGATTCATATAAGGATTCCCCATCCAACTGCTGAAAAGCAGTAATATCATTTTGGAGCTTAGCAGTTTAGTTAGTGGGAAATATTTCATCAAAAATTTCTCGGCCAAGTTATTCCTGGTGGCCACTGAATCTGGGGATATTGAGTCAACCAAGCTCTCGCTCTATCTTGTAAAGAGTATAGGAATAGTTTCAGCCTTAAAGCTTTATCTGTGACTCCTTGCAACTTGAATGAATCACACACTTCTATGAATAACCGGAGGTGAAGATGTGGATCTCTATTGATACCCACTGAATTGCCCCATAGATTGGAGCATTTGAAACATCACCGGCTTCAATTCAAACTAAGGTGCTTGAATTTCTGGCCTAACAATGCCTAGATTAAGCCCATTGAGGATAGGAATAGCATACTCTTTGATTACTCTATCCCTGTCATCTACAACTTCAGCCATTCCTTCTACACCAGCTAACCCTTGCTGTTGCTTCATTCTCCTTGATCGAAATGTTCTTTCAATCTCAGGATCTAAGGGCACCAACTCTTGTTCTCGCTGATTATTCATATAAAAAGTATAAGCTCCTATAAAACAACTGCTCAAAAAGATAAAGAAAAAAAAACAAACAATGGCAAGAAAAACAAATTAGTTTCTACAAATAACTTTAGTTCTCTCAATCCCCGGCAACGGCGCTAAAAACTTGTTGGTTTATTTTATAATTGCTAAGCAAGTGCACGTGCCGAACAAGTAATATAGTAATGAGTTGAGTATTGTCTCCACAGGAGTTGATTACCAAAATTAATTAGAAAAACTAAATGTCCAATAAGCTAAATTAAGAGTTTAGAGGAACTAACAGATGCAAATAAAAAAAAAATGTAAATGCCAAGCATAAAACAATACGATATAAACTAGAGATTGTAAATCAATAGAGATATTTAGAATTATTGAATCCTCCTCAGTTGCAAATCTGGGTACAATTGCTGCAGCAATGCTTACGGTAAAATTCACTCCAGTAACCGAAAATTCTTTCTATACATAATAATCTTCTGAATTTATTATGTTTTGAGTACTTCAAACCAGATTTAACATATTCCTATGCGGATCCAGTTCTCAATAGTCCATTTATAACATCGATTTTCAATGGTTTATATATGGTAATAATATATTCCTATATCATTACTAATTCAAAGATCTACCAAAGAGATACTTGAAACATGCATCATTCAAGCTAGATCTAACTGAATTAATCTTTCCAAAATTAATCCTAGTTTACTTATCATAAATATTAATGGCCAATAATAGGACAAAATAATGAAGCTTACTTGAGTGAGCAAGAGGAAATTATCATAAACACTTAAAACAACATTTAATCCTTCATTACAACCTTAGATTCATCAATATCCCAGCTAAAGAAACTTAGCTCATGATCTAAAATTTAATCAATAGTAGCTTAACATACTCCATCGATTTTAGAATATTCAAGAAAAGATATAAGAATTCAATAGAAGAAGATTAAAAGAAGTCAAGAAAGTGCTAGCTGGATGATAGTTATTTTTCGCCCACTAGTTATTTTTCGCCCACTACTGCTGCTAGTACTCCTTCTTCTTCGTCCTTTCCTTCTTTATTGTTTCCTCTCTCCTCTGTTCCTTTTCTGTGTAATTTTCTCTTTTGAGCTGCCGCCACCACCTTCTTCCTATAGTACATTTTCCTTTTATATTAAACTAGGTAAGGTACCCTAACACACGTGTTTACCAAATATGGATTAAGGACCACTTTTTCTTCATGTTTCCTTAGCTGATATTTAATATTAGCTGTCAGCACTAGCTGTGCGTAAAAGATGTCAGCTGGAAAAAGAATTCTGCTGTTCAGTATTGCTCCGGCACGTTAATGTAGCAAAGTTATTCCCAGCCTTGACTTAAGTTCAACCTTCCTTTAAAGGTGCTGCCATTTAAATTCATCAGAACTCAAGTCCTAAATTCAACATTTCTAGTAGAAATTAATAGAAATAAAATAGATATTGACTGTATTAGATTTTGAATATCAGAAACACCACAAACCAAAATAAAATAAAGAAAAGCACCTAAACTAGACAATTTAATCCTTTAAAACAACTATCGTAAGACTTAAAAACATACCAAATAGCTCTATTTTTATAGAGTTATCAATGTCGCTTCAAAACTTTGGCACAAGATGACAAGTTTTCTGCACTAAAGATCAAGTCTCTTGTTTAAATTACCCAATCATTCTTTATAATTAACTTTTAGATCATAAGAACCGAAACAATAACTTCATCATATAGTTCATGCCAAATAACCCTTTTATTCTTGGATTTTTTTACTTTGGTTTTTTTTTAAAAAAAAAAAAACAAAGCCTTCTTGGATGAATTGTTATTACAAGTGTACTGAATGAACCAAAATTTTTGGACTATCTACGGAGAGAAAAATCAATGATGTTGAAGTTATTTTAGCATTAAGGAAGGATAATATCATTTTTATGCATTATATTTTGAACTTTGTTCAGTTTGTATATTGTGTTTTTGTTATTATTAATATTGATCTTTGTTACAAATTTATAATCTGACACTAATTTAGAGTAGTTAATTTACTAAGATATTCTCAAATCAGTTTTTATATTGGTTTATTTTTAATTTTTTAAATAGTTTTTTGGTAAATTAGTTGCTTTAAATTTGTATCAAGTATAAATTTATAACAGATTTCGAATCTAAGGGTCAATATTGATAATAACAAAAGTACATAGTATAAACTAAACAAAATGTCAAAATACAAGATATAAAAGTGATATTTTTTTTTTGAGTAGTATAAAAGTGATATTTTCTCTAATATTAATTAGTAATAATTGTCATGTCCCTAAGAGAAAAAGAAAATAGTATTAACTAACTACCATAAATCACACATTTTCTAAATCACACTTGATTCTTAATTTGTAATGGGTTTCCATTGCATGTATAAAAAGATTCACAATGATATCCAATATGATTAGTTGATTACATATTTAAAGCTAATGAAAATGTATATTCTTTACTAATTAGAGTTTTTCTGCATTTTAGGCATTTCCCAATGTAGGTTCCTATGCAAATTAAAAAGTCAATTATCGAATTAGGGATTAGGGATGGTAACGGGTTGGTTCGGGGCGGGTATGGCTATTCTGCCCCCGTACTTGTGGGAAAAAAATTAAACCCATATTTGTCCTATTTACTCGTTTAAATTGGTGGGGTGGGTTCGGGTATTACCCGCACGGGTTGGCAGGTACTCATGGGTATTCATACCCGATTAAAATTTTAAAAAAAATCTACTATTTGAATAGTTTTAAAAAAATAAATTTAAAGAGAAAAAAATCTAATGATAATATTATATACTAAAATTAGTAATACAACCTAATTTTTATATGTACATATTTATTCATGTGTATTTTACATAAATTATATATATATATACTTACTATATCTTTTTTATTTTTTATGTATATAAATAATCAGAGTGGATACGCGAGGTGAGTACTCCTATACCCATACTCGGATTAGATTTTTCACTTAATACCTGTACTTGTCTCGTTTACCCGAATAACTAAATATTATCCGCCCCGTTACGGTCAAGTACCCACGGATAAATAGGTTAAGGGGTATAATTGCCATCTCTGTTCAGGATTACTGGTACTGCAAATCTGTCTTCTTTTGCGTTGTATGTTAATCTGTTTTGCCTCTAGCTTTGTAGCTAGGAAAAGTGACTAAACATCGCCATTCAATTTAAAACGACTCTTGTTATGCATTAAAAATAATAATGACAAATATTTATCCTATCTCGTATTTTTTTTTCAATCATTTGATGTGACACATGATTTATCATTTTATAATTAATAAATATCATTAAATAATATCTGTGATAAATAAATATCATTAAATATATTTATGATAAATGTCAATTTACTAATTGTATATGGGTATTAAAAAGTGATAAATCAAATAGGATCGCTACCACTTTCCTATTAAAAATGGTCAATATTCCAATTTCATTAACTACTCGTGTTATATTCAGTAGAAAGAAGTGATGCTACGGAAGGCTCAAAATCCGCAGTCAAAAGATGCAGTGTACATGGAAACCGCAAAACTGCTCATCATCAATAAGGATTATCTACATCGCGAGCTTTTATCAATTTTTTTTTTTTTTTAAAATTCGTTGACAAGAGATCGTATTTTAGTTCAATGAGGAATAATACTATAATTCTATGTTACTAAAAAAATAATTTAACTGAAGTTTAAGCTATAATTCTAGAATGAAGTGTCAACATGTTTCGCATTTTTGTTTTTGTTTTTGTTGTTGTTGTTTTTTTTTTTTTTTTTGATAATAGGTTGACCGAAAGGATTTGAACCTCTAGCTAAATTTAGAATGTGTATGGTTATCAGTATTAGGCTAATTAATCTGTGACGATTAATCGATTATGTGGTGGTAGGCTCAGCCAAAAAAATCTGTGATGACTATAAAAGTAATTAAATATATTATAACTCATAGAGAGTTTTAGCTTTCCTAGACACTTACATTAGTATTATGTTAAAGTCAAAATCGTTGAACCGTGGTTATACCTCAGTGATATTTGGGCGAAAGATATAAAATACAAACATTGGCCTTTAATATGTGGTTGTCGGTTAAGACTTTTCAGTCTTTTTGTGAAGCCGAAAGTACAAATGTCCACTAGCGAGATCAGAGACAATTTCTTTTATTTTTCCCCCTTCTCCAAAACTTCCTCATTGTAATCATCATATCGATATTGTGCAAGACATTTTTAAGTCTTAGACTTAATTAGGTTAATTATCTAACACTAAAGGTACTTCCATATAATTCTTTAGAGACGTGTTTGGTTAACAAAAAAATTAAACGTTAGATCACTTTTATGTTTTAATTGTTTTTTTAAAAAAGGTTCACCTACTTTACTTTGCCACTAATTTTGAGAAGCTACTTTTTCAGAATTTGCTTCCCCACTAGCTTTGAGAAATTGAAATTGCTTCTACTAGCGACTTTCTTTTTAATACGAGGATTTTCATCTCCCTATTTTCACCCAATTGTTTTTGAAGAAATAACCTTTATTATTTGCTAGTATTGTTATTAACCTCGTCTCACTCGAGTCTATTGGCTTTCTTTGTCTGCGCTTTTATTTGTTTACTAATTACAATTAACCTCAATTAAATTGTAAATTAACACAATACTGCCTTATCATAGGATCGATTAACAACCATAAAATTTATACTAAAAAAATAAGTAAATCTAATTTTTTTCTTTCTATTAGTTACAAGAATTGTTACTATACCTAAACCCTCAAATAATAAGTTTAATTATATAAAATGCCTCATGAGCCAAATGGACAAGGTGTCTATTAAATATGAATATGGATATATAGTAATAAAATATGTGTTTCGTTTATTCATACACTATACACAGTGTGGTAAGAGCTAGGTTATAATTTCTCTTCATAAAAATGTTCTTCAACGTCCTTTTACTGAAAGCGAGATTAATTTTTTATTTCCTAAAGTTAATTATATGACACCCTTTGAAATAATCTTACCTATTATTTGAACATCTTATTTAAAAGATCACTTAAATGGCCCTTTTTTGACTAATTACCTAGAAGCACCAAACTGAGTAGAGTTCTTATTAATTCAACACTTCTAGAATGTGGGTTGGTGTCATAGAAACTCTTCACTCCAGCTACCAACTTGAAAGTAACTTCTGTACTTTCTGTTACCAGGTTAGTTAGTTTATAAGAACGTAAATAACAACTCAAATTCTTAAGTAGTCCTTGAAACATAACTCATTACTATATCAGGAAATTACAGAAGGGTATAGTTTTGTAATTTGTCAAAACTATAGACTTAAGAACATAAATCACTGGTTGTCAAATACTTTTCGCCAATTTGCATTTGAACAATTATCTTAAAATTATCTATTTAGCAATTTAGGCTGGGGCTTCTGGATTTTTCGCCAATTTGCATTATATGGAGAACAGTGATCTTAAAATTATCTATTTAACAATTTAGTACTTGCCCTGACAAGATTTACATTTTTCATTTTAATTTTAGAAGTGAAACGGATGATGAATATTATGTCAAACAATTACTTAGGATATTTAATTCACAAGCTTGAGCTTAAGATTATAAGCTGCTACGTACAAGTCACGCTTAATTTTTTATGTTGAGATATAAAGTTCAGATTCCTAACTTTATAAGTATTTTTTCAAAGGACATGCGTATGGATATATGGGAATCATCAATCTCCAAACCTTAGCCCAGATCAAGACCCTTTTGTCCCGAATCATTAATCCCTTCATTCAAGAATATCATCTTTTTGGTCATTGATTATTTGATTTTCCTAACTGCTGTAGCGGCAGTGCTTGTTGCTTTTCCATACAGTGGTTCCACTAAGTACCACATATACTCTCGATGCATGGAGATTCATCTTGGTCTTGCTTTTCCCACACTTGATCATAATTTTGGTTCGCAAAACATAGTTTTTTTTTTTTTTTTTTACATATTTACTTACTTTAGCTTTATGTCAAAATAGATTATCAAAAAAAAAAAAGAGTTAATATGCATATGCATGGCAGAGAAATCCAGTTTTCAAAGTCCCATTAGAAATAATAATAATAATAATAACTCTCTGATCTCTACTATAGTGCCTGACCTTTCCATTTGACGTTTTATGTGTCTTTTTCCCTTAAATTATTGTCGTATACAAGTCAGTGTTATTAATATTATACATGTTAAGGGAAGCTAAGGTCAAAAAGGTTAGGAAGAAAATATGGAAGTTGCAGTCATTAGTTCCCATTCATTTTTTAGCTTTGACATTTTCTATGTCAACAACTCGATGTGTCTCTAACTTGTCATAAGCTTAGAAAGGCACACTACATCACAAATTTTTATACTGCCATGCATAAAGTATTAGTTAAATTTGGAATTATAAAAATATATATTCTGATCACCGTATACACCTCTCTTCCAAACAAGAATACAAGTCGTTAGCTCAGCTGAGGCCGGAGAATATGTTCTTTTCTGTAAAGATTGATAAATTTGACAACCAAAAAGAACGACGGAAAGTATTTATTAAAGTTCAATGTGTAAGGACGACTTACTCAAGAAAACAAAATTCTTTTTGGGAGTTATTGCATTTATATATCTGATGTACGCATGTAATATTTTATTAATTAGTGCACAAAATTAGAGGCAACGGATTTTTTTCACTTGCATATAATTTGGAATTAATATCACCTATTGTGAACTTGTTTGCAATTATGCAGAATTAGATCTTTATGTTGGAGAATTAGATTGTGACTCTTGTGAGTGCTTGGAAATTGAAATCATTATAGGTTATTTTCGTTGCCTTTTTCTAAGAGTTCAGGAAAACTTTGGATAATGTTTATTAATCTGTAATGAACCATAAAAGAAAGAAATTCACTTCTCATTTATTTATGTGTTTATTTAGCCATTTGAGATAAAAATTTTGAGATCAATTAAATAGTTAGTTAACTATGACACAAACCCCTTTCAAGGTTATTGTTGATTGCGTCTAAATAGCGTATGGTAGAATAACTCTATAGTCTATAAAATTTGGCATTAATTATACCAATTTTGGCGTTCAACTTCGTCTACATTTTCACCGCTTATAGTTCGTAAACCCATCCGTCCAAAACTCACCATTAATTATTATAGAAACCAACATTGAAATTTCAACTGAATGACTAGAACTAAAAAAATAATAATATAAAGACACGAAATTCAGAAAAATATAGAATACAAAAGGAAGTTCCAAAGAAAAGAAAAATAAAATGAGAGGGCCTAGAAGTCACTCACAAGGAACAAGAGTGGATTTTATTAGGAAATTAGATTACGGTGTAAATTGATTTTTTAGCTAAATGATTGAATTTTGAATAATAATTTACAAAATAGTTATTTTTCAAACACCGTTAAAAAATAGTCAAATTTTTTATAAAATGCTATGTTCTCGCAATAAATATTGTTGCAATAAGTCACTTTTGTTATAGTGTATAAACGATCATTCATCTTAAAAAATTGAAAAATTTAGTAAAATTTGAAAAACAGATCAGTCGGCTACAATTTTTAGGGATTTTAAGGGTTTTCCCTTTAAAAATAAAATGAATTAGAAAAATAGGACTTTTAGAAAAAGTACAAACTTCAAATATACAGTATTAAAACACGGTCGCATTTTTTATAATTTCAGCAAACTTTTTTATAACTTTTCTGAAATAAAAAGTGTAACCCAATACATCAACATCTGCACGGTCTAGTGGTTGAGCCTACTATACCAGATATATGTTCATAACCCCCAGCTCCGTTTTTAGCTTTCTTTTGTCTTTTTCTTTATTTTAAATATATTTTTCTCTAAATCCCCCAACTCTGTTTTTGGCTTTCTTTTCTCTTTTTTTTTTTTAATTATAAATATATTTTTCCTTAAATTTTTCTTTTGTGTTTTTTATTCTTTTTTGAATGTTTTTTTTCTTTTTTAATATTTCCTTCAAAGAACAATAGTCTTCTTTTTTTTTTAATTTTAATTACTTTTTCCCCTAAATTTTCCCTTTGTGCTTTTTTTTTTTTTTTTTCCTTTTTGAATGTTTTTTTTAATTAACATTAGTTATTAGTTACCAATTTCGAAACTAGTTGTCAGTTACTAGTTACTATTTTTTAAAATTGGTTAACAGTTACTTATTATCAATGTTCGAAACTGATTACTGGTTACTAATTACTAGTTATAGTTGCTGGTTACAAGTTATCGATTACCAGTCACTATAGTGTTTGAAACTAGTTACTAATTTTTAGCTTTTTTTTTTTTTTTTTTTTTAAATATTTAAATTCATTTTCCCTAAATTTTTCTTTTGTTCTTTCTTTTCTCTTTTTTCTAATTTTTTCCTCAAAGAACTATAGTCTTCTTTTCTTTTATTTTTAAAATTTTAAATACCTTTTTTCCTAAATTTTCCCTTTGTGCTTTCTTTTTTTCTTTTTGAATATATTGGTTATTAGTTACCGGTGTTTAAAACTAGTTGTCAGTTACTAGTTACCAGTATTTGAAACTAGTTACTAGTATTCAAAATAGGTTACCAATTAGTAATTACCAATTATAGTTGCCTATTACTTGTTACCACAATGTTTGAAATTAATTACTAGTTACTAATTTTTACCTTTTTTCTCTTATTTTTTATTTTAAATATATTTTTCCTAAATTTTCCTTTTGTACTTTCTTTTTTCTTTTTTGAATGCTTTTTTTCTTTTCAAATTTTTTCCTGAATGAACAGTAGTTCTCTTTCTTTTTCTTTTTAATTTTAAATACATTTTTTCCAAAATTTTCCATTTATATATATATATTTTTTCTTTTTAGAATGTATTTTTTTTATTAACATTGGTTATTAGTTATTAATATTCAAACTAGTAGTTAGATACTAGTGTTTAAATGTAGATACCAATTACTAGTTATCAGTATTCAAAATTAGTTACTAATTACCAGTTATAGTTGTCGATTACTAGTTATCACAATGTTCGAAATTGATTACTAATTACTAATTTGATTGTAATTGAGAAATTAATTAGAATGGTATATATGATTTTTAATGCTTTACTTCCATTTTTATTATTTGGTAAAGTTACTAGACTAAATCAAGTAATTAGACTTTCGTAACCAAACTGTTAATAGTCAAATTACTAATATGATTACCATTTTTTGTTAACCAGTTTATGAATCGGTAACTACCAAATTGGTTAGTACAGAACTAGACTTGGTATTTTGTAATAGATTTTATTTTTTCGTTACTTATTACTTGGTACTTGAAAGAGACATTAGCTCCTTATTACTAGTACTAAGTAACTAATTGATGAATCTAAGCTTGATGTTTAGAGGATATTATTAGTTCATAGTTATTGATAACCAGAAACTAGTAAACTAGTCTAGCAATCAGTAATTGCCAGATTGATTATTAATCAGTAACTATTCGAATCTAAACTTGGTATTTTAGAATAGATTTTAATTTTTTTGTATCTGTTACTTGGTGTTTGAAAGAGATTTTAGTTCTTTACTACCAGTAATATGTAACTAGTATATGAATCTGAACTTGGTGATTAGAAGAGATTTTTAGTTCATAATTACTAGTAACCAACTTGTAACCAAATTGATTATCGATTACTGGTTACTAGTAATCAAAGTATCTATTTGAAAACAAAGAGTAACTTATTATCCCTAGGAGAAAAAATAAAGGGTTAGTACTTTATTTTGAAAAAAAAAAAAAGAAAGGAACAAATGATTAAAAATAAGAAAAAAGAAACAAGTAACTATATTATTTTCTAATAACTGATTTCTAATAACCAAAGTAATGATTTTTATCTTTTTTAAAAAAACATTTTTCTTATTTTAAAAAAATAGTTCATTATTCCTAAGAGGGGGGAAACATAAGAAAGAAAATAAGAAGTTGAAAAGGAAAAATGATTACAAAAAAAAGGAAAAAAAATAAAATAACTGATAACTATAACTAGAAACTAAATTGGTAACAGATTACTAGTAACCAAAG
>JXTB01000283.1:223331-299123 GCA_002914805.1 Parasponia andersonii | reverse complement strand
TATCCAAGTCAAAAGTCTACTCAAATCTCAATTCAAGGTAATTTCAATTTCTAAATTTTTTGATGTTTAATTTATCACTCTTATATTTTTAATATCAATTAGTAATTTATTACTACATAGATAGACATAGACATAGTTGGTGTAGAAATATATTTAATGTTAAATTTTTAATTTTAATTCTAATAAAATTCAAATTTAGTCAATATAGTAAAATAGTAATATGTTAATTATCATTATAATTTAGATTACTTAGTGTAATAATATGTTTAAAGTTAAATTGTAAATTTTCATTCACCTTATATTTAAAATTTATTAACGTAGTAAAATAGTAATATGTTAATTATCATTGTAATTAAATTAGTTAGTATAGAAATATGTTTAATGTTAAATTGTTAATTTTATTTCTAATAAAATTTAAATTTAGTCAATGTATTAAAATACTAATATGTTAATTATTATTGTAATTAAATTAGTTAGTATAGAAATATATTTAATTTTAAATTGTTAATTTTAATTCTAATAAAATTTAAATTTAGTCAATGTAGTAAACTAGTAATATGTTAGTTATCATTGTAATTAAATTAGATAGTGTAGAAATTGTTGGGATATTTGCCCTAAAAAGTATATTTCTAATTTTACCCTTTTAATATAAATAACTTTCTCTTATATGCAATTATGATATTTGCTAAATTAAACTGTCTCAGTTGAATAGTTTATTTATATGAAAAAGATTCCATGACTTTATTTGTGTATAAAGAAACAAACATAATTAAGTGTTAACTGTAGGATGACTTGTTTCTTTATCTAAGTTTAAATTAATTAGTTCATAATCTATAAATAAAGATGTAATACTTTATTTACTAAAAATTATAGTGTTCGTCTATCTCAAAGAGAATGATATGTTTTAAATCGTTGAAGTGTCTAACTTTTGATAGAAATACTAGTACAACGTAAATAAGTTATGTGTATTGAACTAGACCAGATAATATAAAGAATTAGAGTGTCGTAACTCAATTCTTATATTACCATATACTAGCTCTTAGCATGTAAATCTTAATCCTTGATGTTTGACTAGACTGCTTTTATGGGTCGTAGCCTTTTGATTTGTTAAAAAACTAGCCTCTATAGAATTAGAGGCAAACTCTGGTATATTAGAGATTATGACTTATGAATTTGATGAGAACACTAAAATAGTTAAAGCCACTATATATTTATGTCACTTTAAGGTTTTTCAAGATTCATGGAATAATTAAATCTAAGATCTTAGTATTCAATTTGTGAATTGGTTGATAATTTTGTCTAAATAGTCATTGAGAATAAAATTATTGACAATATTATTCCTTGATAGAAATATGGAAACTTAAAGATAAATATATGTTGGAGGAGTATTACGGTGATTTCACCTATCCAACTATGACATTGTATAGGAATTCTATATATGGTATAGAATATGCTAGATAGATCGGTTTATCAGGACTAATTGATTAAATCTTTATAAAAAGCATGACATTTAATCTAAGAATGTAGTATTAGACTTTTAGTGGAGTGTACCCTTTATTAATAGTATTTATATAAATACCATAATAAGAGTTATTATGTATTTATCCTACTATTGGAGCTTAGATTATTTGGATCCATTAGGTCTCTTGTCTAACTCAACAAAGCTCATTATTTGGTTGGTGGTATTTGTGAAATGAGTTTCTTGAAACTGCATAAAATAATGATTCTACACAGAAGTTGGTATTTTTATAAATAAGTTACATGAGTTGAACATATTTATAAAAATACATCCAAAGCTCAAATTAGAGAACAAGCTCAATCCTAATCGGACTAGCATTAGTAGTTTTGGGCTCTATATATATAAGATATATGAGAAAAAAAACTATACAGTAACACTTAGAGTGCCACATGCATAACAATGGGGGAGAGAGAAGTGCTCTATACCAACTATAGTGAGAAAGAGAGAGAAAAATGTTTCCTACAATCTCACAGTCTCATCTCACATCCCGATATTCCAAAGGATCAAGAAGGTGTTCTTGATTGTTCGCCAACAGAAGATTTAACTTAGTGCCCATTCACCTTATCAACCAAGATGAAGAACATAGACAAGAAGATCAAGGATTGGAGATTTGATCACCATTAACAAGGAGATCAAGAAGGAGCACGTTACAAGAGGTAAACCCTAATCTCATCTCTAGGGTTTTTATATCTAGATTTGATTTATGTTATACATGATCCTATATATGATATATGCATGTACTACGGTTATGAAAACTATTTTCATGTAAAAATTTTAAAACCTAAATCCGCTAACTTTTCTGCTGCGTTCATGATGTGATCATGTGTTTTTTATATTTGCATGTATGTATGATTTTTCCTAAGTGGTAGGTCAATTTACCATTAGAAATATATTTAATGTTAAATTATTAATTTTAATTCTAATAAAATTTGAATTTAGTCAATGTAGTAAAATAGTAATATACTAATTATCATTGTAATTTAAACTAGTTACTGTAGTAATATGTTTAAAGTTAAATTGTTAATTTTTATTTAACTTAAATTTAAAATTAGTTAATATTGTAAAATAGTAATATATTTATTATCACTATAATTAAATTAGTTAGTGTAGAAATATATTATTTATATACATTGAAAATGTTCAAAATATTATTGCTTATATTCATGCTTTTAATCCTCGTATTGCTGAATTTAAAAAATATTACTAAGGTGAAGGATTATCTCTAAGAAAATTTCAACTTGATATATCTACAAGGTAGAATTCCACATATTTGATATTAAAAAATATAATAGCGTATGAAAATGCTATTATTGTATTTTACAATTCAAATACAGGTGCACTAAATTTAAAAGATGATGATTTGTTTATTTGTAAAAAATTTGTACAATTTTTAGAAGTTTTTTTTTATAATACTACCTTTGTTTTATCTGATGTTTATTATCTTATTTCTCTAATTATTTTACGTCACATATTTTCTATTACGTTAATATTTTCTAAAGAAAAATACGACTCTATATTTGGACATATGATAATTAAAATGCAAGAAGTTTATTTGAAATATTGGTTCGAAATTCTTTTATTATTTTCCTTTGTTTTTATTTTAGATCATAGAGTTAAATTAAATATTCTTTCTGCAATAATTGGTCACATTGGTGATGCTTTAGACTTAGATTTTACACTCCAATATACTAATACGCATGATAAGTTTTTTGAACTGTTTAGTATATATGAGGGTAAGTTTAGTAGTATGAATATGAGTCAACAAATAATTTCACAACAAACCGAAGACTAATCAAAGAAAAAATCTATCTGGTCTTATATTCATGGGGGTGGGCATAGATGTGGCTCATCATCATCATCAACGTCAAGTTCAAGTCAATCATTAAGTCTATTACCAACAACAACGAATCCGCCACAATCATCAGAGCTTAACCAATGTTTTAAGTTAGATTTTGACATCGACTGTGAAGATGAAAACTTCAAAATTTTGGAATGGTGATAAAAGTATTAAAGAAAATTCTCCGTATTTTCACAATTAGCACATGACATCTTAATTATTCTGATGTTCATGTTTTCTTCAAAGTCTACTTTTAGCACTACTGGAAAGAGGATATTAGACGATCGAATGATTTTATTGACTCCTAAAATAGTTTAGGTGCTAACATACGTTAAAGGGACGAAATGAAATCAATATACTCACAATAAAGAATTGGCTGAAAACTTCAATAATTTGTATACGAATGACAATGATGAATCATGATTAATGCATAGTTAATTAATGATGATAAGCTAGACAAAAATTTTATCAATAAAATTAAATTTATTATTTTTCAAATTTAATTTACTTNCCCATTCTGGCAACTATCAGTTGATTACCCTTTTTTGTATACAGTATCAATGAATATCTTATTACTGAGAAGTTAACTTTTATACACCTTTTTCTCATAAAGATATTTATTTTTCCATTTTTGCCATTCCCATCATTCCTCCCTCTCTTTCCGTGTCACCACCAATCTCCGACCACCCTTCCTTCACCGACGTCGCCGTTTCGAGCAGCTGCAGCACATTTTTGGTTGTTGAAATGCTAAGAATCGGCTCCGATAGCGATTTCATCGCAAACGAGTTGGACCAACTTCACCTTGACTCGCCACGGCTTCGATTTCGCGATCAGGTATGAGAGTGTGGCTTCGATTAGGTTTGGATCTTTCTCCAGACTCATTAACTTCAACAATTCGGGCAACAGCTCGTCCTTCTCGATGATAATGAGCTTTGATTTCGCATTCATGGTGATCGATTCAAAAACCGTAGTCGCTCCTATTCTCGATTCTCACCATCTCCATATCCAAAAGCCCAAACCACCAGCTCAAAGAAAATCAACGCCTCTGCAACCTCCATCGTCGGTATTGTCGAGAAATGCACTCTCTCTCTCCCTTTCGTACGGATCAGATTAACAAATTTCTAAGCTATTTTCATTTTAATTTTCAAAGTAAATAACTTATTTACAACATGTTTACGATTTTTTTAATTTTTCAAATTTAATTATTTTCTTTTTTATAAATTTTTAAGTAAATATGTCCTTTTTTTAAAGGGAGTAAATATGTCCTTATATGTGAGTTGGTATCTATTTTTTTTAAATCGTGATAAATAAATAATATATCTTCCGTCGTAAATGAATAATTTGTTAAGAGTATATTGATAAATATATTATTTTATATGAGTAGTAAATTTTTTTTGAAATCACAGCATGTTACACCTAAACTAGTTAAAAATATATAATTTACTAAGAATATATTATTAAATTTCAATTATTATAATTAGAAGAAGATATATTTGTTAATAAAATAATAATAAAAAAAGGGATTAGGACAACATGTAAATTCTATCCTGGCATTGTTGTACACACCTAAAAAAAATGAAAGGCAAAGCATAAATCACGAATCATTTGGGCCAAGCAGGCCCAATACAAGATATAGCTAGGGCGCCCAGGTGAGACATTATAAATTTAATGGGACTGTGTTCTGATTGAAACGTGAGACATTAAACTGTAATAAAATAAATGGAACGAGAGGTATAATTTTGAACGAAAGACATTGAAATGTAACATTAAAAGACAATTGTAAGATTCTATTCTCATTTTAAGAAAACAACTATTCTTATGGTAATTTTAAAGAATGTGCCTTTAAATGTAAAAATTAAATATTAAATAATTGAAATAAACACCTATAAATGAGTCATTGGAATTAAAAAACTGGAATTATTGACATAAAAACCCAGGGATGTAATAATCGGAATATCCGGATAGGTGAACCGTTTTCTAGTTTTGACTGAAATAATTAAAAGTTACTGGTAGAGGGTTGCATACTCTATTAATTACCCGGCATCTTTGCACAATATATAGATCTTTTTTCGAAATGGATCCCAAAAATTTGAATTAATGCATGTATATGCCATATGACCTGATTATTGACGTTACTGAATATTCATTTGTGATATATATTTCTTGAAGTTCTTCTGACAATTATTTATTGTGAGATCACAGCAGAACTAAAACTCACACTGAAGAAAGAAAAAAGAATATCCGGGACTTACAAAGTACCAATGAAAGTTGAATTCAAAAAATATACCTCAAATGAATTCTAAGTTTTTTCTTTTTCTGAAAAAAAGTTGTCAATATCAATATCATAACTTATAATTCAACAGTTTATGTAATTAAACACTTCATGCACTACAAAATCACTGATTTCGACAATTAATTAATGGACTAGCATATGTTCGAAATCTTATCCAAATCATAACCACATTAGCTTAAATTTTGTGATCTACAATTTGCAGTATATTTTAACTCTACAATCCAGAACAGTGCTAACTAATATATGGTTGAGATACGACAATTTGTAAGACCGACCCCGTGCATGTAACATGTCTGATCCACATGGATGATATATAGTACTTTTTATATAGTTTTGAATGAAATGAAAGCAGAAATAGTAGAACCTGCTTCAACAAGACAACAAATACGCCGTTTTTCACTCTTAAAAACAGAATTGATATATATATATATATATACCATTCCGGTATGTTTTTTTTTTTACCTATGCATAAGTATTGTTTTGGCCAATTAAAATTAGTAACACATGTTTTTTCATGCATGGTAAAAGGAAGATAAAAGAAATCATTAAATAATAAATTTTTATTTTTTTTATTTTTTTTCAATTACTCAAATTATGATAGCTATTAGATTAATAATCTAACAACTAAAAAGATATTAAAAAAATACCTACTAAATTTGCAACATATATGTATATGTATATAAATTATCTTAACCGCATGCTCTTATGTCATGTCTTCAACTCTTTGTTTTATCATCATCACCAAGTCCACGGTCAAATAGTAGACTTTTGTTTTGTCTAGGCTTTGTTTGGTATGAAAGATATGATAAGATTGTACTGGATTATTTTAAAGGATTGAATTGGATTGGATAAAATATGATTAGATTATTTTAAAATATTGAATTGGATTAGATAGGATATGATAAGTAGAACTATAGTCTAATCTTATCACATGCTTGGTATGCTACTTTTTGTTAGGATAAGATTATCATTGTTTTAACTAAATAACAATTTTGAGATCTAATTAATTAAAAAATATCACTTTTACAAATTAATTTAGAAACATACAATTTTTAAAACTCAATTTTATAAAAATATCATTTTCAAAAACTGATTTACAAAAACACCACTTTTCCGAAAAATACCATTTAAAAAAATATTTTTGAAAATATGGGAAATATCATTTTTAAAAGTATTTACAAAAAATACCACTTCTAAAAAGCTATTTCGAAAAATACCATTTTAGGTTTTACACATTTAAAAGTTAATTTAAAAAACGCTACTTTTATAGTTTAATTTCAGAAATACGATTTTTTACTACTTAAAAAATATTCTATTATTTTTAATCAAATTCTTAATTTCTCTAAATCCTAAATTTTCAAGAGAATAAGATTATCCTCTTCTTAAGATATTATTTTTGGGGTGGATTATTTTAATCTGATCTAATCCTACTCATATACATGTACTAAATATAAGATTAATTTAATTCAATCTAATCTCAATGTAGCCTAAACTACTACTAGCATATTTCACATAATTCATCACCACAATCCTAATTTATCCAAATATGCTTGTAAGGCAAGTATCATTTTACTGAAAAATTAGGGCAGCTGAGTCTCACATCGGTGATTCCAATTTTTTTTGTCACCATTTTTTCTAACAACTTTAGCACGCAGTACTCTAGAAAAGCATATTTAAAATGTGAATATCTCTCTCTCCCCTCTCTCTCTCTCTCTCTCTCTCAATCTACATGTGATAGGTTTTTTCATTCCTTTCTTTTTTAGAAAGAAAACAAGGATAAAAGAAAGAAGTTAACAATTGAAGAGGTTTAGTACCTAACGACTACTGAATTACGTGGTTTTAAGTATATACTATATACTTAGTTGATCAGATCGTATCCACAAACTGAATTTTGACTTTCTATATTAAAACCAAAAATACGAAAGAAAAGAAAAACAATCTATTAATGAATTACCTCTTGGGGTAGAAATTGTTGTAAACAGATTTTGACAGAGATGATGATTTTAGGAAGAGAATATTGCCTTATTGACGTTCACGAATAATTTGGCCTAATATATATATATTAGGCCAAATTATTCGTGAACGTCAATAAGGCATATATATATATATATATATATATATGCAATTTTCTTGGAAATATTTTGCGTAAAATTTAGCTTAATTGATAACATACAACGTATAAACCTATATAAACCCTAGATAGAATAATTAAAGAAGATCCTAAATCACATACATATGGCACATTTTAGAGTTTTTGCTTTGCTATCCTAGAACTATAGGTCATAAATCTCCAATATTTAACCCCCAGTCAAAATATCTTTTCTGGTCGTGTGCCCAAGGTCATCCAAGGAAAAATTCAAGCCCTTTGGTATTTAGAGATAAGGATTTTGGAAAGTTGAGTTATAGCTTGTCCAACTCCCATGCGCAGTATTAAGAACCCCAACAAACAACGATGATATAACCTCTCTCTAGGACGGTTGTGAATTGGATTTTGACTAGATAAAATGACTTTTCTGTAAATATTTTATGAAATAAGTTTTTTTAGGACTATCACAATATTAGTGTCAGGTAGTCACTACATCAGTGACCAATGGTCACAATATTTATAGTTCTAGAAAAGTTAAAAACTTATCTATCTTTTTTTATTTTTGGTTAAAGTAAAAAACTTTTGGTCACTAATATAGTAACTGCTTATCACAAATAGGCCCAATACATTCATGCTAAAAAGTGTGTGTCAATACTAAATAGAATAAACATATTAAATTTAATAGGGTGGCCATTTTTTAATACCGTTCAAAAAAACTTTTATTGAACAAGATCCTATTCAGATACGAAGCACTTTGAAAAAGAGAAATTTACACTTAGTATCCATTTTTGTACCTAATATTTCAAAAAATAGACTTTTTACGTAAGAATTTACAATGTAAGTATACACCAATGGTATACATTTTAAAATATATACAGAATTTTGGGTCTAATTTTTATTCATGAAATATATACCTTGGTATACATTTCATGTATAAAATACATGTGGTATATATTTCTCAAAAAAATAAAATAAAATGAGTATTTATGAAATGAAAGTAAAAATGGGTATATATGAAAAGATGATTAAGAAAAGAGTATTTATGAACTTTTCCCTTTAAAAAAAGGGCTTCTTAAATAAAAACTCAGGCTAAAAGTCTGAAAAATTGAAGCATCCCATAAAAAGGCCCAAAGTCTGAAAAATTAGAAAATGTCGAATGGACTGAACTTTTTGAAAAGTCTGGGATTTATTTAGAAAATATCAATTTAAAAAAATTGATTAGAACAACAATAATTTTCAAAATAATTACAAAAATGACATCTTTTGGTTACCTCAAGCATCTTACTAATTTCTAAAAAGTGGTATTTTTCTAAGAATTTGGTATGTTTCTAAATAAATTTGGGATCTTTTAAAAAAAAAATAAATTGGGAATTTTGAAAATTTACCATATAAAATCAAAATTTCCCTTTGAAAAATAGTCCTAGATAAGTGTGGCCCAAATTTAGTCCAATTCACGTGAAAAATAGGGAAAAAGTAGTGTTAGTATTTTTCTGCACGATCGAAGATATGACTAAGAAAATGACATAAAATAAACGGATTTGGATGACCGATTTAATTTTTATGTCAAATTATTAGCACATGTAATATGAATAGTATAGAGGACATTTGATTTTTATGATAATTTTTCCAAAAAAAATTAAAAAAAATTGCGGAATTTGAGATGTTCTGAAAAATTCCGGATTTAATTATAAAAAGACAACTTTTAAACGTACTTATAAAAATAAAAAATTTTATTAATTAATGAGATACTTAAAGTAGCTAGTCGAATTACCTGAAGTAACATCATCATTTAATCAAATTACTTCAAGTAACTGGATTGGTTACCCTAAGTATCCTAACTGCCTACTTTAAGTACTATTGAAAAATACCACTTTTGAAGAAAAGAAATGGTATTTTCTAAATATGTTTTAAAACTATTATTTTTCTAATAAAAGTTTTAAAAAGTAATATTTTTATTAATCAATCTTGAATTTTTCAAAAAAAATAAATAAATTTATCCGAAATTTTTTAATTTTTGGTACTTTGGGTTTAGAATTTTGTAAAAAATCCAATATAAAATGAGTAGGTTTCAAATCAATCTGCTTAACTAAAAAATAGCTCGTATAACAAGTTAAATTAAATAGGTCATTTGTGTCATGTCAACATGACACAAATATGATACATTTATTAAAATTATAATATTTTAAGTATAATATTTATTAATTATAAACTTATTTAAAAGTATTTAATTGAATTAATTAGTACATATTCGTGTTAAATTTGAATAATCGTATTAAATAGGTCATAATATGATATATTATGTATTTATCAAACGGGTTATATATATATATATATATATCATGTCTTGTCATGTTACACGTATATTAATCGTAACATAATCGTGTTACCCGTTGATAATATGATAACACAAATTGTCAGTCCTAAAAAAAAAGTAAAGGGTGCCTTTGTTGCCACCCACTTATTTTCTCTCCCCACCACTTTTCAATTAATATTTATATACAAAAATATCTTCTTATAAGATTACATAAATGTCCTCGTAACTATTAAATAACAAAACCCTATCTATTAGCATAACGAAACTCTATCTATTAGCACACCCCTCAAAGGTGCAAATATAAATCTTAAGATACTAAAATTTTATAAGCCGAAATGAATTACAAACTATGGATACTAAAATTTTAATTATAATGATACAAGATTCTTGCATTTTAGTTATTACCAATACTAATTTGTTCTTATTTTCTGTTTAAGGGAGCGAAAGATTTTGTACTTCATTGGATTTTGATTGTGAAGTTTCTATTTTCCTTATTTGTTCTTTTTATGCGTTTATCTCGTGTATAACTAATTATCCTTCCTTCTTACCATTCCAATGAAGTCCTTCATAATCCTATTAAAGAAAAGAAAAAGGAAAAAAAAGTCCTTAAAATATTAGAAAGGGTCAACTGGCATTAACATATCCTTTGGAATTTAATTATGCCTTTTGTAAAACCTCATGATAAGGTTGATTTCTGTATAGAATAGATTAATGAAGGTTTTTTCCAACTTTAAAACCTCATAATGAGTGTTATTTCTATATCGAATAGACTAAATGAGCTTTTTCCCCCTTAAACTACAAGCGAGTTCCATATACAATAGGTCAAAGGAATTTTTCTTTTTCTTCTTAACTATAAATGTATATATAATTTCCTTAATTCATACATATATAAAAGGTGTAGATTGATTATACTATTTTATTTTGGGTTTTAAAAAGTAAGGGATTTTAAAGTATAAAGGGTGGGAAAAGAAATTTTTCCTAAAAGGTTTATCAATGGGTATTTTGGTACTCAATGAAATTTTAAAAGGTGTATAGAAAGAAATTTTATAATTTAAATTTTTTTAAGGGGGTTTATTCAGAAGAGGATGGGGAGAGAAAAAAAGAGCAGTAGTAGTAGAGCCACCCAAAAGTAAATTATAAGTACCTATTTTTATATATGAAATGCATGCCTAAAAAAATATGTATTTTTGACTTAAAATTAAAAATTGGCATTCATGACATCTAAGGTACAAAAACAGAGGCTTTGTAAATTTCACTTTCCATAGTAGTTTTCCTTTGATTCCCATAACTATTATTTTCTGACGGGCTTCTCACAAAATTCAAAGCCCAAATTATTAAAAATTAAAAATCCCGGATGGACTGAATTTTTTTGAAAAATCCTTTAGAAAAACATCATTTTAAAACTTTTTTAGAATTATAATACTTTTAATAAATATTTATAAAAATATCATTTTTCATGTCACTCGTAACCGGTCAAGTTAATAAAAAAGTTGTATTTTCTAAAGACTTTTAAAAGTTGTATTTTTCTAATTAAATCCAGAATTTTTCAATTTTTGTTTGAAAAATTACCATAAAAAAATAAGATTTCTCTTTTCTAATTAAGCGGTCCTCTTTAAGCAATTAGGCTTTAAAAATCTGGGATTTTTCAAATTCTTTTGAAAAATTATAATAAAAAATCAAGAATATTTATAAGAAATGACTTTTTTTCAAAACAATTTAAAAAATGGTTATTTTTAACACCTACTTAATAAATAATTATCTTATAATTTTATTTTGATAAATAATTTTATTTTAGTTGATCTATTTTACATAAAGTAAATCAATTCTTTTTAAAATATATCAATCTTCTAAAAAATTAATCAATTCGAAAAAGTAAATCAACATATTTCGATACACTAAATATGAAAAACAATTCTTTTTAAATAATATTCAAAATTCGATATTTTTTAATAGTGTGTCAAAAACGGCATGTCGCAAATTATGATCCAAAATTCAGCCATTTGTCTTAAAACCCAATAGTCACATTTGTCTTCTAATTTGGCGGCCCACTTTAAGCAATTACGCCCAATACATCACAAAGATTCGGTGATGGGCTTTTTTCTATTTGGAAATAAATATCAAACGAGAAAAAGGACATGATAGAACTAATTTGGGCAAAAATGACTTTTTATATCTTATTTCAAAAATAACATTTTTAAGAGGATCAAGGCATCTTGACTAATGGTTAAGAGCTTTTTTTACCATAAAAAATGCTTCTTTACCATTAAAAAAGTCCTCAATAATTATCTTTCTATAGTCAAAATGCTATTGATATATAGTTAAGACATCTTTGACACTCCTAAAAATAATCTTTTTAGAAAAATATATAAAAAAGTCATTTTGGCCAAATTAGTTCTATCCATGTCATTTTCTCAGATCAAAATACTGGGCTTTTAAGATTTATGTAGACCCAATATCAAAATCAATATTAATCAATTGGAAAGGAAAATATTAGGAAATTGTGACGGTCTTTCGGACTCTTTCCTTTTTTGATACCCTATTTTTTTATTAAAAAAAATTAGTAATTTTTTCTTTTTTAAATTTATAAACTTGTGTAACTTGAAATTAGAAATAAGGTTGTGATTTACACGTAGATAAATAATTGATTGACGTGAACTTGGTGTTAGGGAAAGGAAAGCAGGGAGGGAAAGAGAAAAGTTTGCGCCAACACTTATTGACCAACTACTTTTGTCTAATTCGGGTGTAAAGAAAACACATTAAGTCTCACTATAATTAAAAAATTTTAAATTTATAAAATAATATCTTGAAATTAAGAATTTTTAAATATTAATACTTTAACTTGATTTTTGAATAATTTAAATGATAAAAATAATAATATCATTAAAATTAAGAAGAATAATAACCATAATAATAATTTTTATCCAAGATGAAATTATTATTATTTTTTTTACTAAAATTAGTTAAAAATTCAATACATGTTATTAAGTTTCAAAAATTCTTCATATAAGAATATTATTTTATAAAGTTCAAATTTAAGTGTTTAAATTACAAAATATCTAAATTTTAGGATATTATCTTGCAATTCAATCTTCGGATACAAAAGTTTCCGTAAATAAATAAAATAAAAATTGAAAAAAAAAAGACAAACTCCTAATTTGACCAGTGCTTTTCTCTCGAAGAAAAACTGTCAGACGAAATGATAACTGTTTTTTTTTTGTCAGGGAGATAACTCAAAGTTTTTCCCTGAATTAATATTAGATTGTACACGGTTAGGTAAAATGACAATTTGGTCCATGACGAATTTGATAGGCTCAACTTCAACAGTGACATTCCCATGGTTTGGTCACAATGTATTGATGGATAATTTAAACTGTAGAGCAAAATCTTCACTTTTAAGCCTCAGATGTCGCTTTTAAACTCACTTTCGAGTCTTATTTCCTCGTAGTTTTCACGCCCGGATAATTAAATTAGTGCACGAATATCTACTCGTTTACATATTTATTTATTTTTCTTTTTGAGAGAATATTTTCGAGCAGCTAGGACAAGTTATAAAAAGAGGTCAAAAGTAGTAGTAATTAATTTATTCGGTGCCTGTATTCTACGATGCCAATGATATTGAAGTTGAATACTTCAAAAGGCTCAGTCTATCAAGAAATAAACACTTAAAAAAGCATGAATATGAGTATTGTGCTAATAGTTTAGCAATGTATGCCTATATATATATATATATCAATATTAATATTAATATTGTTTGCACTAATAAGTAGAATGCTACAATTTGAAAATGCGTTAATATATTGATGCTAATTTTCTTATATTTTGAAAATGCGGATGATTTAACAAATATTGACGTATTTATGTCTCATAATCATATTACATGAATATAAATTAGATTGCTCCAATTTGATTTCAAAGACTATGATTAACATAACAGGGGTTCCAACTTATTTCTTTTTATAGAAGGAATTAATATTAAAACGTTTAATAAAGTGCTTAAATGTGATCGTAGGTTATTTCGCCTAATTAGATACATTATATCACCCATTTTATACCAATCTCTTATCTTAAGGCCATAGATTCGAACAGCCCCACTCTTCGGACATTTAACAAATTCGTGAAATGTCACTGTAATATTGGCATACGATGGAGAGCATCAATATAATTATCATTTGATATTATTGTTTTTTATTCTTTATTTTCAAAAAATCCATGCAAATCTAATATCTCAAGTTAAAAACAATAGCTATTTCGCTTGAAAAATGGCTCAAAGCCGTAAAAGGGGGGTGGGGTGGGGGAAGGCTAAAGCAAACATATATGACCCATAATTTCACATACTTGATCATAACTCGTAAGTGCTTGGTATTGATAGGGAAGTTTTCGTCTCTATTGTGAGCATTTCTATACACGCATTGGAGAAGACACATCTTTTCCTACTTTCATTGCTTATGCTTCTTACCTTCCATTCACTTTCTTTCCCACTTGACATTGAACTTTCCCAAGTTTTATTCTTCGAAAGAAACTTCTACAAAATTGGTTTATCTCAAGGGTATAGTATATATAATCTTCTGCGTGTCAACAAAACAACAAGAAGTTCTGTCTATTTTCTTGGCACTTTACAACATAGCAATTTAGTGCTAGCTTTGGCAGTTTGTACTTTGTAGCCCCTAATAGTAACCCTAATAGTAACATGGTAATATGTCTAGCTTTAATTCGTACAGGAATCACCTAAATATAGTTCACAAGGTCTAAGCCCAGTGAAAAAAATATCATTAGGAATAAACCTATTCTTAAATAAAAATACCCACCAAAAGTTTTCGCAGTCTATGGGCTACATGAAATATTTAGAATAATATTAGGAATATCTCGTCTGTGATTACATTTTTTTCAATAACATCTTATATAAAATGTGGGTTATTTTCGTTTAGTTCGCAAGTATTATTAAGTCTATTTGTAGTATAAATTCTAATTTATCAAATTAAATGATAGCAACTTATTTATTACATAAGGTGTCATCAAAACTTACGTGGAATATGTGGTGGGATTCATAATATTATTTCATTATTTAAGAGAGATAAACTGTATTATTTTACTTTTTCTTTTCTTTTCTTTTCTTTTTTTTTTTAAATAAAATTTTTGGTTTGCCAATGCACAATAATTGTATATGTACTATGCTAACTAGTAATTAGTAACTATAAAGGCTAAGTGCCTTTTTAGCGTTATAATCTCCTTGCCAACTAGAGTCCAAAACTCGAGTTACCATCACATTTTTGTGGAGCTATGTAGATGACCTAAAAAAAGATACTTTTATTCGTGTTTTTCGGATCAAATAATAATTAAAAATCACTTTAGATGAAGGATGAGAGAGAGAGAGAAAAGGAAAGAAAACCTTCTCTCCATTATCCCCATTAAATTATATATTTTAAAAAATATTTTATATTCAAGAGAGAGAGAGAAGGAACCATACCCAAGTGTGCTAGAAGTTAAAATTTTGGCCAGTTGCACTGTTATAACCTAGACGTTGTTTTTTTTGACAATGAAGTGTTTTAATGAGGACAAAAGTTGGAACAACTTGTTAGACCTCTAGTGGCCGTAAAGTCGTTGTGACATTTTCTTGGCAAATTTTGCCACTTGCAAAACCTTTTTGATTGCTCAAAATCCATTTGAACCCTGATAAATTATTACAACTTACATTCACTGCACCAACAATAATAAAATCTAGCTACTAATCTTTAGTCTTTATCTTCTCCTCTTCAAGGCTCTTTTTTCTTCTTATCCTATCTTTTTTGTCATTTTAAATAGTTTTGTTTTGACACTAAACACACGATTATGTAGGTTTAGACTTTAGACAATAGGTCGTCATCAGCGCAGCATTATATATGTGTGTATATATATATATATATATATATATATATATATATATTATTACAATAATTAGCTACTCATTATTTCTGATTTTGGGCAAATTTATTATTTTTTTAACGTTCTATTCCAAACGCAATTGTTATAACTATAAAGAAAATTTACAAAGGGAGTTGTACTTTGCTACATACTCTTTGCAGTGAAAATAATAATAATAATAATGATGTTAGTGGCCAACATCTAATTATTTTGTCCTCTAGAAACGATGATATTCAATTTTAGAGAACTAATGTTTCTTGTTCACATTAATACCATTCGTATTTAGAGCGTTCAAAATAACCGATTAATCACAGAAATTTCGACTAATTTAAAACATATTAAACTAAATCTTCTTTTTCTACGAAATTAGTTGGATTGGGCACTTTGGAAAACGCATTTTATTGGTTAGTTTGATCTACTCTTTTAAGGTGTGAAACTGTTAATCGGGTCGCTAAAACAACCAAATAAAATACAAAAATATAATTAGAGCGAGTACATTAGAGATTTATTTTCTTCCATTTTGCTAGAGAACCTAATATTGACTATTGGATTTAAATTCAATGGTTATATTTAAATACATTGGCACAACTTTTAATGAGAATTAAATTATAATATTTATTCTTGTATATATTAGATTTCGATCGTACTGTCAAAATTAGTTTTCCTATCAATAAAAAATTCACTGATATTTTAACATCCAAATATTATATATATATATATATATTTATATATGTTTCTTTTTATATTTTCCATAGTTATAGACTTTTAACTACATTATGTATTTCGTTACATTGTCATTATTTATTTTGTTATTAGTTTAGATGACAATTTGTTTCTTGCTGATTATTGTTTTAAACTTTAAAGTTTTGTGTGGTTGTAGTCTATAAATTTGGATGGTGAACAGGTGAAGTTTGATTGTTAGTTATATTGTAATTTACATCAGAAAGAAGGTGAATTACAACTTTAATTAAATTATAGTTATATATTTTTCTAGGCAATGATAATATAACTTCGTAGAATCTTACAAAGGTTCAAATTATTGAGCTATGTCCAAACCTGCAAAATCAAATCCAACTATGTGGTTGAGTTTGGTTTGGTTTCCTTCAAATGTTCCATAACCACCAAAATAACTAAATAAGATTATATATATATATATAGTAGGTATTTTTTTTTTTACCTATGCATAGGTATCATTTGACTAATAAAAATTTAGTATGCACATTTTTTTAATGTAAAAAGTAAGAGAGAGAAAGAATATTAATGATGCACGTCTTTTTATGTACTTCTTTATTATAGTCATTGGATATGGTGATCCAACGGCTAAAAAAAATACCTACCTAAAGGTAAAAAAAAAAAAAATACCTATTAGATTAGTAACCTATATATATATATGATTTAGTTAATGATTTTAGCTTAATGCTAACCAAATGGACTGTGAATACCCTTAGCTAAGAAGATTTTGGTCTTCTATTTTATTTCGATACAAAATACAATGAGAAAAATGTGCTCTTTCTCTTCTCTTATTTCGCTAGGTGATATATAATTCTCATTCCTTCTATCTTCTCTTTCTCCTACCAAATATAACCTAAGATTTTATATAATTAACATACCATTTAATTATGATATAACCTAACATTTAGAATAAGTTCTATCAACAAGATATATATCCTATTGGATAGCATTATAAATCCCTATTTTTGTACTAAATTTTTTATACCAACATATGTGTTATATAAATTATCAATATTTAATTGATGTGTTAATACTTACTACAAATAGAATAAACATTATCACTAACTGAATAGTGACAAATCACATGCTATATGTGTTGGTATTAAAATTTTGATACAAAAATTGATATCTCAAGCATTATCCATATCCTATTAGTTAATACAATTAAACCTCATAAAACTTTAATTATAAAAAATTTTAATTAATATTTTTTGGTGAAGAATATATATAGATATATATTAAAATATCTTATTTTGATTTGCTTAAAAGATCTATAGTTAGAAAAAGCAAATAATGGAAATCAAAACCAATAGGAAATTTTGAATATCTCATTTTATTGGTGATGGATTTATATGGATGTTTAGATCTTCGTATTTTTTGAAAAAAATAAAATGTGTTGATCTAAGGCTGAGAACTCGAAGGTAAGGAGAGACAGGTGAAAGGATTAATAGATGGATTTGGAGTATGAATTATTTAATATAAAAAATTTTAGGAGGAAAGGAATTAAATTTTCGCCAATTTCTAATCTCTCTAAATTGAAGAAATTTCATGAGAGAAATGTCAACCATATTAAAGTAGACTTTAGTAGGAATAGTCTTAAAAACATCCCTTTTATTTTACTCAAATACAACATTTAAACATCTACTCTCCTAAAACTCAAACGTATTCAATCTATTTTTTAAAATAGGAGAACATTAACCCTTCATCCCTTTTCGGTCAAATTGTTTATATTTTTTTTTGAATAAAAGCAATACCCATGAGTTATATATTGATATTCAAATAACTCTTTTTCATTTTTTTTTTAAGAATACCTTAAAAACTATTTCCCAAAAAAATCAACATTTTACTGTAAAATAGAATAAAAAAGTAAGATTGTCTTTTCTTTTTTATTCTGAAAAAATTAATTATTAGATAATTAGGGAGTATTTTGTAATAGAATTATGAAACATAAGCATATAAGATATTCCATATCACAAAATTTGATCAAAAAGTTACACACAGTATACTTTTTTTTTTTAAAAAAAAAATCCTGTTTTTAATAATAGATTGGATACTTTTGAATTTTCTGCTACAGATGATTAAATGCGGTATTCTACCGCAACAAATGGGTAGTGTTGGGACTATCCAATTATTAACAAAATTGCGGTATATAGGAGTTTTTTTTTCCCCGCCCGATAAAACATTGCCTTTTCTTTCTTTCTCTTACCAATCAAGGGAGAATTATAGGTGGGGTCTTAACTCTTAAGCTATAATAGATAGGGTATTTTTGGTACTATTCATTTATACAATTACCTTTTATATAGTATTTTTTTTTCTCCAAATAAAGATTCCGCTTTCTTCAAACTAAGTTGAATTTCTCTTCCAAATTTTGAAGGGACCAAACTAACTAAATATAAACTAATATGCTAAATTTGGTCAATAATCCGTCTTCCAGTTTTAGCAAATTGACCGTCAACGTTCTTAAAATTTACCAAGTCTATGGCCATCAAAAGAATTTTTCAAGAAAGAACCATATCAGCCTAAAGAAGGCATGATAGTTCCAACTAGCCTTTTTTTTTTTGGGTTCATTTAATGGTTATTTACTAATTACTGAGAATATTAGTTCTTATATTGGATATATTATATATTTGACACATAGTATATATACTAAAATAATGATTATTTTATTATAACCTTTGAAAAACTAATTTTTACTAGAAGAAAGCCCTAAAAATAGATCATTTTACTATGAGATTGTATCCAGAGGTATATATATATATATATATGGTTGCCAATCCAATAGGTATTTTTGTTTTTTTACTTATGGATAGGTATTTTTTTTTAGCCCTTAGATCACTATCTAATGGTGATCTAATGACTATAATGAAGTGCATGAAAAGATGTGCATCATTAATGCTCTTTCTTTCTTTTATTTTTTATAATGAAAAAATATAAATGCTAAATTTTCATTGACAAAATTGATACCTATGCATAAGTAAAAAAAAAAACTACCTACTAAATTAGTGTCCTATATATATATATATACCAAAAGTAAGAGAGAGAAAGAGCATTAATGATGCACGTCTTTTCATGCACTTCATTATAGCCATTGAATCACTATTAAATGGTAATTTAACGGTTAAAAAAAAAATACCTACTCATAGATTAAAAAAAAAATACCTATTAGATTGACAACCATATATATATATAATTAGCAAATTTGAAATAAGTGGGAGTCAATAAAATTGTTCCAAAAAAAGGGAAAAAAAACTAGTAATCTTGGCAAGGAAACATACAAAAACCAAAGGATCAACATATCCAAATTGAATTTTCTCGTATCATCTTTTCTTTCGCATTCAGCATGTTTTATTGTTTTTTGTAATACATTTCGACCAAGTCGAAACATCAGAAAAATTGAACTTAAAAGAAAAAAAAAAACAAAGTCAGAAGATGGGCCAATCAATATTTCGTCAGCGCTAACGTGGGATGACGTGGTTGACTAATTGGCCGTTGGAATCATTTTTAAAAAAGACTGCGGCACTTACTATCGATAACCGATCACCGGCTGGTGTGAAGCAGTTACGAAGGGGCCCACAACAAGAGACATGGCTTGGCCTCATGAGCCTCTTAGGGCAAAGGCCCAACTGAATCTAATAATGAGCTGGGGCCCACGAAGGCCCAAACGTAGGCCCCCAAAAACGTCGTAGTTTTTACGGGGGTCAAACTTTGCAGAGTGTGAAACCGCTCACGCAGACATAGCATTGGTCATGCCTGGTGTGCCCTGACGAGACCGTGTGGGGTTTAAATTTCTCCTTTGACTCAAAGTACCATTCCACACACTCATCTTTCCAAGTCAAATTCAAACCCACCATCTTTCGCCACCCTTATATATTCTTGATTTTTATGTTTTAAAAAAATTAATTCATTTTTGTTTTTTGTTTTTGATGTTTCTAGATAAATGTACTTTTCTATCCCGTTCCTTTTCTTTTAAAAAAATGATCCAAATAAAAAAAAAATTTGTATGAAAATTTAACCTTTTTGAATATGGCAAAAGTAGACGGCAGCTCCTCATCATTTACATTAACACTAAGTGAATCATGTCGGCATTAGTGAAGAAAATTAAATTGGAAAATTATTGCCTCAAGGACTTGTGTTGAGTTATTTTATTTTATTTTGTTTATTTATTTATTTTCTGCTTGAAATATGTTGAGTGAGATTCATTGACCACATTGTGAAGTATTCATTTAGAAAGTGGAATTTCTTGTGCATGACCACCCACATTGCCACGTGTTTCATAGTTCCAAGTGAATTTTGTGTTGGGATTGATGCTTTAGGGAATGCCGCCTTTTTTTAGGAGGAAGAAAAGTTATTTTTGATAAGTGTTTTTATTTTTTATTAAAGAATATACTAAGTGTTCTTTCAAATACATAGATCATGATTAAGTTCTTTAATCCTTGTTTTTTTTTTCCCTTCTAAAAGTGAGGATTCCCTAGTAGTGACAAGATGCGATATAATTTTAGTATAAGAAAAGTCACTTGGAGTTATTATAAAGACTTTTATATAATTGAGTTGAGTCCTCAATTTCACCACATGGAAATTTGTGAACTTATCAATAGTTCTAATCTAGACATTACCAATTTTTGTTTTAACCAAATTTGTCAGTTATTGTGACATTGCATCAACCATATCGTGCTACATATTAGTGTCTCTACTCAAAGATATATGTTTTCTGTGATAAACATCACTTGGTGAATGGAATTCCGCAAAAGAAATTAGATGACTCAATGATGTATTTATAATTTATTGCTCTTTAGGGCATGTTTTCTTATTGAGAATTAATTAAAAGAAAGAAAAACAAATATAGGAAAGAAAATATATGACATATGTGTCCAACACACAAACCCCAAGGTAAGTTACTAACTTCGAGGAACTTTTATTTCAAACGGTCCCTGTCTGTGGAATTAATTTCAGGCTCCAATAGATGTGGAAAACAATCCGAAACTTTAAATAAATTTTGGTAGAAGGAAATTTTGTAATCAATTTCGCCTTTTTTTTTTTTTTATAAATAAAATCAAGTTCGTCTTTTTATTATTATGTTGAGGAAGACTGTTATTTATCACTATCAAATCAATGGATAGATCTCTTCGTAAGACAAAATTATACAGGCGTTATCAAATTATTATTATTATTATTATTATTGCTAGTTAACATTGTAAGACGCACTATCAATTTTCTTTGTCTTAATTGTATTCTAAATATATTCACTAAAATCATGATAAATTCTAAGAATTGCAACGGACAAATTACGAAATGCCTTTTAATCGGGTTTTATAATAAAATAATTGAATTTTGGGTATATTTTAAATAAATATTTTTTTTTTTCAAATATGATAGTAAAATATAACAGGTAGATTAGTACATATCAAGTGCAAAACATGATGTACCTAGTATAAAAAATTTATATACTCAATACATAAATTAAAACTAGTATATAAGTAGATATACTAAATGTAAAATAAATATATTCGACCATTTAGCAATAAAAAAATAAATATTTATTAAGACTAAGTGTAAAAAAAAAATGACACACACATACAATCTAATTTCTCCTTTCAATTACTATTTTCATTTTTTAGTTAATTGTAATACTATACTTGTCTTATTACTTAATTTTAACATACGGAAATTAACCAATAGATGTTATACTATGTAACTACAATTCTTTTTTAATAATTGACACAACACTAACTAAAATAATATACTAAAAATTTTCAAAGTCTAAAATTCAAATACATTAAAACCTATAAGTCTTTAAGATGTGATATATTAAATTAAAATAAATGTGTGCCTATATATAATAATTTATTATATGTATATATCATGATAGATATGAAGTAGATTATTGTGTGTGCTTTTCCCTTATTGAATTGTTTTTTTTTCCTCCCATTTAGATTGGATAATCAGGAACGTCCATGCTGCCATCCCTAGGAAATTTACAATCGAGTTACAAAACGTTTTCAATTTTAATAAAAGATTGAAAAAAAAGAAACTTATATATACTACAATACCAATTCAAAATTCCTTATTTTTGTTCTTCTTTCTGGTAAGTAAATATGACTCTATTGACAAGAAAAAGGAAAAAAAAAAATCCCAAATAATTAAAAGAGAGATAATAATAATAATAATAATGGAGTAACCTGTTATGTATCGTCATGATGAATAAGGAGGAAAAATAACAAAGTATGCTTTTAGACCCACTTATAACTTCTTTTTTTTTTTTTTTCCAAGTACCTATCATGTGGATTAGATTCGGTATGCATGTATTCTGCGTTATATATACACTTTCATCAGATAAAAAATTAAATTCTCTTCAAAAATAAATATTTCGTAATTGTAATTTAGTTTCAGTGCCAGCTCAATAACATAGAAAAACATATGTCTTAAATTCTTATTCAGATAAGTACTCATTTCGCTATGACTAATTAAAGATGTTTGGAATATACACCAGCCACTTCATCTTCATTGTAATCAATGACCTATTAAAAGAAAATCACCGTGCATCGATATGTACATATATATGATCCATACATCATAATATTATATCATCGATCCTGTTCTTAAGATTCCCCCCTTCTGTCCCTCTTCTGTAAAGAGTAGTAACGAGGTAGCTCGCTCATTGTTGGATATATTTTTCACCTAATAATAACAAACGCTACAATGGAATAAAAGCAATAAAGAGTAGTCGAAAGATGGATATATCTTACTAAAATTAAGAACAATATTTGAGAATTGTTCACAACCTATTGAACAAAAGTAGCTAGACAAACAGGACAAAGAGCGACCACTTTGTTGCCCATGATCAGGGTATAGTTTTATCAATTATAAACTCCTTTTGAAGACTATTAACATGACGAATACAAATATCACCTTGTGATTACTATCTATTAAGTGTAGACCACACTTAATCTGTAGTCATTATCTTCTGTATAAGACTGAGTAACACCTATCAAAGTCATGATTATATCTGAAAAAGTGTTCACCACCAACTTGATAAATGTGACTGCCACAAAATGTACACACTTATTAAATAGAGACGAAATAGAGATCAAATTTAAAGAGGGACTACTACCTAATAAATAAAGTCACGCCCATAAGTTAATTGTCCATCCATATTAAACTAAAGTGACCGTCCACCTGTTTTAGAGTATCTCATCCCTGAGTAAGGCCTCATGGACTTATGAAGAGAGTCTATACAAATCATTACTCATCCCGAGTAATACTTGCAAATATGTGGACATGAACATTAGTCATTCAGACATTGCCAATGATAGTCCATGCACAAATAGGCGCAAATTGACCTAATACTACACTGCCAAATGTCTTAAGGTATAGTAGAAGTAGCACAAGATGCAGTACAAATATCACAAGGTGTTGTACAAGGATATGTATCTCAAGATATATGCATACACGTGGTGTACTGTTGAATGTCCAAAGAGACCACCAAACCCAACTATATATACCTTGCTTTCCAGGAGGTGATGTAAGCTGATGTATACTATCCAAAAATTATTTGATCATGTTGCCAAATTTGCACTTTCTCTTTTGATTTCCATGGTTTTCATCTTCGTATACTACCAACTTGATTCTTGGAAATTGTTTAGTAAGCACTACACTACCTCCATCCTCTCCATCCTCTCCTAAAGAAGCCTTGTTGAAAAAAAAAAAAGAAAAGGTGTGGAGATTCTCTTAGAAGGACTCGAACTAAAAATGTATGAATTTAGGGACCATTCTACAATTATGTCTTACCACCACTTACACCTTTGAGGACATATTTAGTTTCTTAAGTTTTATTGTAAATAAATAAATATATATATATGGTTGTCAATCCAATAAGTATTTTTTTCTTTTACCTATGGATGAGTATTTTTTTATAGCCGTTGGATCACCATTTAATGGTGATCTAATGGCTATAATAAAGTACATGAAAAGACGTGCATAATTAATACTCTTTCTCTCTCTTACTTTTTACAATAAAAAAATGTGCATGCTAAATTTTTATTGGCCAAATTGATACCTATGCATAGGTAAAAAAAAAATACCTACTGGATTGGTGCCCTATATATATATAATATCAAATTAGTAGGTATTTTTTTACCTATACATATATATCATTTTGACTAATAAAAATTTTTCGTGCACATCTTTTTATAATAAAAAAATAATATTAATAATGTACGTTTTTTTATACACTTCATTATAAGCATTAGATCATTAAAGGATGATCCATTGACTAAAAAAGAAATACCTACACGTAAGTAAAAAAGAATCGCTATTGGATTTACAACCATATATAAATATTAGATATATTTTGATTTCTTTCCTAAATCTCAAGTTGTTGTTATTGTTCTTTTTTATTTTTTTTGAAATGATTGTTATTCTTATTATCGTAATTATTATTGTTCGTTTAGTATATATTATTATTATTTTCCTAAATCTCTAGTTAAAAAGACAAATTCCTTTGTCCTTTTTTTATTTTATAATCCTCCAATAGTGCATGACCCACTACGAAACTAATTTATCTATTCATGATCTCTAACTCTAATCACTTGAAAAAGCATGANCCCCCCAAAAAAAAGCATCTGCAAAGTTTAAATATCTCCTAAAACAATTAATAATTCGAATAATGAAACAATATTTTCTTTTAGTGGCTTCTGGCGTGGAAAAGATTAGAACTGGCTTACGTGGATTTTGTTATCGTCCAAGAAATAAAACAATAATTTCTCATACATAAAAGAAGTCCAAATAATCCAAAACATATTAAAGTCTTGTATACAAGCATGTTTTAGAATGCGGTATTTTATACTTTACTCCCATGAACCATGATACTTTTTCCACTTTGCCTCTTATAATTAACCAAATTTTGGTAAAGTACTGCCATGTCTTTTTTCTATTCTTTTGCAATGTCAACTATTACACTTACACTTATACTTCCAAAAAAAAAAAAAAAACTACACTTGTACTTCCTGAAAAGAAAATCAAAATAAAAGGACTCCTCCAACCCCTTTTGTAAACTAAGATTTTATTACCAAAACAACCTTAGTTCAAATAAAAAAAAATCCAAAAATTAATTATATTAAGTGACTACTTCTCAATATATCCCTAGAATGAAACACACCTTCGAGTAATATATTGTAATATCAACTACACTACATTTAATTTTTTCGAATAAAAGAAGAGCATCAGTATATATGAATCACATTTGTGTAAACATATATAGTTAGAAGATTATAGATATATCATATTATAGTTTGTTTGTAGTGTATATGTAGCAATCAAAAAGAAATAATAGAAATATCCCAAAAAAAAATGCCCCTCTATTTAAAGAGCATATCTTGAGAATACTTTTGGTTTTACGAGAATATATGTTAAAACTTGGTATTTAGCAATAATAGAAGTCATATTCTTGGAATTATCCTAAGAAATAAATATACTCTACAAACAACCAACCATATCTGATTTCCTAATTTTCTAGTAGAAAAATCCCCAAATTTTAACATTTTTATCAGTTTTAATATCAGAGATCTACAATCTTTAGTTGTTTTTCATCTTGGATTAGTTTCTTTGATAATCAATACGTCCAAATCAATATATGTTTGTTTTTCGGAAAAAAAAAATTCCGATATATCTTTGCGAAAAAAACAAAAGTCAAATATATATATAGTTATTATGTGTAAGAAATTTCCAGATTTATTGGTGATGATAGTAATTGTTACTTTATATACTGCTATTTATATATGATTAGGTTAATCATGGAATTAATGAGTCCGAAAATGGGTGTAAAAGGAAAATTTTTCAAATTTGCAAATTTAGATAAAAATAAAACAAGTGAATTAATGTGTGGAGAAAGAACAAAAGGGTGGGCCTATAAAAATTATTCTTCAACGTGTATGAGACGAAATTCAAAATGAGGAAACAAACTGATTTTCGTTAGTTCTTGCATAAGATCGAATTATTTTTTTTTATAAGGAATAAAATCATTAATATGCTATAGTTTCTTTAAAAAAATTGTTTATTGTAGTTTTCTTTATGTATTTATTCTTATTTTTATCCGTAAAACTAATCCACGAAAGAGTAACATGTCTTTCGCATGTGTCCCGTACATACTTTTGTGCGTGGCGCTTAGCACAGCTGCACAGCGTTTTTAGCATTTTATAGGAGAAAATAAAGAAATATACCACAGTTGAGGCTATATTGCAATTTACGCCTATTATTATGATTCATTGTTTACTTCAAAATTATCATCACGAAATAAGTGAAAGACCAAGTTTTCCCATATTTCTAATAAGGTTTATGTGGATATAAAGGGCATGTCATTTTTGACCATCTTTTTAAGCTAAATATTAAATAAGAGACAAAATATAAATTATTTACAAAATTAGATTTTACATTTAATGAATATTTTGGAATTCCAAAATTACCATTGCCTCTTTAAAACTAGACCCAATCAAAAAAATTTAACACGGGTAAAGTCCAAAAATTGGAAAAAAAAAAAAATCTCAAGACTATGTTCAAGGACGCATGGTCAAACACACAATTGAACACGGTCAAACATGATCAAACAAAAGGTGGAACATGCTCGAGTGCTGTGAGATGTTGTAGGTGGTAAGATATTATAAAGAGTTTTATGATTTATTAGGGAAGGGAATATTTAAATAACTTTGGAAGTGTAAGATTGAAATGAGGATTATTTTTGATAATATTTGCATATGAATCCATTTTATTACCATAAGGACATACACTTTGATGTAAAAAGCTTAGATATAAATAATCGTAACAACATATATAAATCCCTTGCGTCCGTAATTTTTGGGAAATTAGTTTTATAGTATCTAGTCTATGAGTATATTTGGGATAATTTTTCTCATTTTAACTAAATAAAAAAAGAGCAAAAAACAATTATAACATCTCAATCATGAGCCCTTTTATCACCGTGAGAATGTTCGTAGATATCTTGATTGTAAACACTCTTATTATAAATAAGTAGTAACGACTTAAATCATCCCTTGCGTCTTTTTTGGGAAATCAATTTTATAGCATGGAGTCCACGAACACATTTAAGATAGTTTTTTCTTTTGACTTAATAAAAAAAATGTGCAAAAGCCAATTATAAATTCTCAAAGGGGAGAATCATGAGATAATCATTAGTGATCATGTCCTATACTCGGCTCTTGGATTAATTTGAACTATCAAAGTTGCTACTCGAAATTTTGGATATTATAAGATTGAAAAATGTTACTAAAAAAATTTGAATTCGATTGCACCAGATCGACTCAGAAAAAGGAAAAAAAAAATTGAAGCGCTCATATGATAACTAATTCTATTTACTAGTAATTGGTTGTTGCTTAATGGCAAGTACTAAGAATATTCAATTTTTGACTAGTATTAATTATAAAATATTTGTTTATAAATATTGTATGTTGCGATTACAAAGTATTCTCTCGAGTTTCAATTTTAAAGTACAATTATGAATTATCCATGCTTTTTATTGTTTCTTCCAAAACTTAATGCGAAATTAGTTTAAAATTAGAAGCAGTTGCTCTTTGAAGTGTGCAAACACTTATTGTTCCTCTAATTAAATACAATTTATAAGTAAGACGGCTTCTAATTATTAAATGGCAATCGTTCATTATGTCATTCGAATTATTTCGCTCTGAATTGTAAGAAAATATATTAATATAGCCAAAATCAATTTGAGGGAGAATTCAGTAATTATATATCAGATAAGGGTTTTCTTATCAGATTAATTAGTTTTATAAGGGTTGGGTTGCAACGAGGGACGTTGGAAGTGTCACTTCGTACCCTTTAGTTCTATGGGCAGACAAATTAATACCACAAATGCAAATATTCCAACAACTAGTCCCACTTGGACAAAGAGTGCTACAAATTGAAAGTGTATGTGACAGCAACTTATTGATACCTTTGTTGATTTTTTGATTTTTGGGAAGATACCACAAGCCTCTTTTGGGTTAGCTAAAAACAATATCACCTTTGTGTTTTCATAAATGCAAAATGGATATGGATCCGAGTTTGCTAAATCAAGTAGACGCAAGTCTTTAGGCGAAATTTTGTTAGTTATTGTAAGTTTTTAATTTGAAAAGGGCAAAAATGTATTATAAAAAACAATGGCACAAATGCCATCAGGTTAAATAGTTAAATTCTCTCTTAAACTTGCAATCAAATAACTTAAATGGCATGTAGCTATTTTCTTTTGACTCTATAAAATATATTTTGTTCAAATTTCTTATGAATGAAAAAAAATTAAAAAGTCATGATTATTTGACCAACTTTGACTAATGGTTAAAGTCATTTCACATCATAATTTTGATCAGATTTGACACCGGAATACTTTTTTCATATATTTTGATTTCTTGAAATACAAGAGCAAAATCGGTATTTAGCTAAAACTAGATTTTATATTTTTCCTCAGATTTTCAATAGGTAGAATTACAAAAAAAGTTGTATTATGCTCAAGCTAAATTCTATTTTTTTGCCATCCATCGTGTTCTGAAAAATTTTCTTTTCATACGTCTACAAGAATATGTTACAGGAGTACTTTTTTCAGATGTTTTCATAGTTTTCTTGATCAATCTCTTTTTTCTCTATCTATTCATTTATTTTCTGTCTAAATTCCTCTATTTCATCTTTTCTCTCTAGTTCTGCATCACAATATCACAATCACATGGATAGTTTCATAGTTTTAGAAAGCAACATGACAAACATATATGAATAGTTTCATAGATTTAAAAAGCAGCATAACAAACAGGATTTAACCCCTAGGGATATTTAGGTAATTTTGACATTTTCACTCCTATTTTTAGAGGGCAGTAACGACAGATTTCAAATGTTTATAATCATCAGGAAATTTAACTAGAGATTTGTCATGTTCCAAAAATCCTAGGAAAGATATTATACCGTGAACTGCAATTTATGGAAGGAATCTATACTTTTCAAACTAAATCCAACTACAAGATATTGCTCTAATAGAATAGGGGTGATTCCGTGAGCACACTTAATATTTTTAGCAATTTTTTAATACGTAATTTTTCCATTATTTAATATGCCAATAATATGTATTAAGTTATTATTTTATTTCAATAATTGAAATCAATTGTAATTTTCTTATTCTTAAAAGCATTCAAAGCTACGTTGAACTTGTCCATATCCATTGTTTATTATTTGCTTACATCTCTTGGAAGTGTGAGCCATGGACCAACCCATTGCACCAATATTATTGCTCATCTTACAAATAATAATTTTTTTTTTTAATCAGAAGTAATACTACGTGCACCTCCAAATTGTTTACCAAAGTTTATTCACCAACTAATGTCCCAAATTCGTATTGGATTCGTTCATTTTTAATTGGTCAATCTTACAATTAATCGAGCAACTTTTTATCCTACCGATATAAAACTTTGTTAATTGCCACATCTGTTCGGAAATAATTTTGAAAGAAAATATTGTCGCGTGTTGTTTAATCCTTACTATCAATTCTAATGATCATTATAAACTAGAACATATATAAGACTTTGGAATTAACAAGTAGGTATGATCATTCAAAGAATGATAGACCATTTAATAACATAAGTAAAATCTGCAATTACTTTCTTTTTTTTTTTTTGGCTCCGAAATAGATTCCTTTATTCAAGTAAATTGGTTTTCACATAAGGGGTAACCTCCCACCAAGCAAAAATCCCTAAACGGTTATGTCTGAAGGCCCGAGAGGCCAAAGCATACGTAGATCTATTTAAGGTTCTAGGAATCCAAACTACTGAGTAATTTAACCTGCTACTCATAATACAAATACAAAGACTTAAATGCAAAAGACTCCAAACAGGACAAGAAGAGCTAGCAATGGAGTTAACCACTTTTAAGCTGTCAGAAAAGAACACAAAATTCGTCCAGTTAAGAGCGGCGCAAGATTCCACTCCAAATTTTAGAGCTAAAAGTTCAGCTTCCAATGGAGAGTCAGCCTTGAAACACTGAGCAGCAAGCCTTAGGATTTGAGATGCATTATTCTGCACCACCATATCGGCCGCTCCTCTATTATTTTTGAAAGCTGTATCGATGAAGACTCTTATACATCCAGGTCTAGGAGTCAGCCATCGAAGCAACCTGTTAGTTGAAGAAAGGTTAAAAATATCACATTTTCCCATCCCCGCCAGTATCTTCAAGTGCTCTATAGTTGCATCATTTACACTTAATAGTAATCTTCTTGGCTCAATTAGAGTCCCTGAGTGGAAGTCCGAATTATGAACATGCCAAACTTTATCACAAAGCACTACAGCAAAAATAGTACTAGTGGTGATGGAGGTATTAGCCACATAGGAACATCATAGATGTGATCTTTGATAAATAGTGACGGCATGATGATTTGGATCTCAAAAGGTGAAGATTCACAAGTGTTGTCTTATGATTCCTTCTCCTTGATCTACTATTGATTCTCCTGTTGACTTGAGTCGTCATTATCAAATAAATCTAAGATCCTCCCGTTTGTGCTCGGCTCCTCGTGGTGACTTTCATCAATGTTTGTAATTTGTGCATGTATCATAGTCATTCTTCTTCTCATGGCTTCAAGAGATTCATAAAGAGGCTCAAATTGTGAATTACAAATAGTCTCCGTCCTCTCCCACTCCTCATGGCAAAGTCTTGTCTCTTTCGAAAATTCTGCAAAAAGGTAGTCAAGGTCAGGAGAAGGCTCTGCTTTGTGATGTGGAGTATCACACCATAACGCCAAAATATTAGAATTATCTCCCAAACCAAGGTGGCTTGGTGTATAATTTCAACTCCGATAGTCAAAATCGGTCATATCTTCCAACAACCAATAAGCTACATTCATAGATAGTGAGTAGATAGAGGTCGTACTATTTCATTTTTCATCACATATTCTTATTTCAGGTCGAAGGTTATCGAGGAAATTTTGTATTTGATACTACGGGGATAAACCATGATTCAGGCATAGTGTAAGAAACTCCTTATATCTCCACTATACACAATAAAATTGCTCCGAGACTCATTGAGCAAACCATAAGAGGGCTTGTCGATCTATCATTTCTAAGTACCTCGTAAAAAAAATATTTAAAAATAAAAATTAAAAATGAAAATGAACGCCTAAAGTAAAATCAAGTAACTTACTCCCCATATCAACAACAATCTAAAATGCTAATTTTCCAGTAACAGCACCAAAAACTTGTTACACTATATGCATATACATAAAATAACCGCAAGTGTATGGGTTTTAATCAAGTAATAAAGTCATAAGTATAGAGTTGTCGATCTCATGAGGAATTGAGTGTAAAATTATCATTAATTATCAGAATTATTGTGACCTAACTTTATCTAGGCAACTAAATTAAATAAGTTTATAATTTAAGCAAATACAAATAAAAATATAAAAATATAAATAAAATATAGAAATTTCTATGCACAAATGTACTAGGAGATTGAATTCACCTAACCGTTAACTATGTCTTTTGATCACCAAGAGATATTTAACTCGCTTTCTTGAATGCCGAGTAGAATTATTCCTAAATCCCGATACCAATATCTTTATTCTGAATCTAGAAATTAAGAATTCATTATGTTTAATAGTTCTTTGATCATAGCTTCAAAGGAATTAAAGGTTCTCTTAAACTCTACAAATCATAGGTTATACTATCCTATAATTATTTCTAAAATTTCCTCTCTCAAATGCCAAATTCTAAAAACCAAATCATCCAACTAGTAGCTAACTAGTTGAGAAGCATTAAGCATAGATTAGTATAAATAAATTCAAGAATAAAATCAAAGAATATATTGAAAATCAAGACATAGAATCAAAGTTTAAGTTACATCATACACCAAGCATATATCAATCAGTTCAACATAGGAGAATCCAATACTAATCTCAATAAGAATTTCATATATCTAAACATATTAATATATACAAAATTCAAATGAGAAAAGGGTGAGAAAGAGGATGAGAAAAACTCTTTTGTAGAGGTAGAACTGTAAGCCTTCAATCTCTACTCTCTCAAGCATCTTCTCCAAGAATTTTAGCTCCAAGCTCGTTCTCTTTAGAATTTCTTAGCTCTCCTTATTGTATTTTCTCTTCCACTCTCCATACTTGAAATGGAGGATTTAGGATATATTTAATGGGCTCTAAGGTGACCTAGGCCAGGTGGAATATCAACCATTCGATCAGATGACATCAATGGTCTAGATTAGCTCTAAAAACTCACTAAAAATGCACTTGAAAAGTGTCGTGGTGCTTTAACCTTTAGAACTCAATTTTTATGGTAGCATTGCGACACTACTATTATAGTGTCGTGGCGCTCTCGATTCTGGAACTCAACACAATAATATTTCTTTCTAAGGGTTCCATTTCTTCTGTTTTTCCTGATTTTTATTACGTTGCATTCATATTGAACTCAATTTTCATCTTAAATGGTTGAAATATCCATATTTATCACCAATTTTTATTGATTCTCATTTATTCATAAGAACTACAAAAAAAAAAAGCAAAAACATATCAAACCGACAAAAATATTTGAGAACTTACAATTATTTGAGTTAAATGATACTTAATTTGTGAGTGAATTAATCACTCATCATGTCTAGACCAGGCGCAATAGGTATCAACACACCACTAACGTCTTCTAACTTGACCCAGATTCGTACCACAAAATAGAAAGACATCATCCATATACATGAGATGGGAAATCGACACAGTGTTCTGAGACCTCATGTCTCTTCATGAAGCAACAACTTAGAAAGTACTTCATTGCACAAAATGAAAAGGTAAGGGGATAAAGGATCTCCTTATTGAAGTCCCCGTGCTGGTTAGAAACTCTGAAGAGGTCTTCTATTTAATAAAACTGAAAAGAAAATAGAGGATACACAAAATAAGACAAGTTTTTGGAACTTATCACAGAATCCACTTGCCTTCAAAACTCGAACTAGGAAGCTCTATTCAATGTGATCATAAGCTTTATACATATCCATCTTTAGCCCTACCAAACTTGATTTCTTCTTCTTTTTCTTTAGAACATGTAAAATTTCCTGAGTAAGGACTGAATTTTCTACTATCTAGCGACCCGAAACAGAAGCTGATTGGTAGGGGGAAATAAGGTCATTGAGAACCTCACGAATCCGATTAGCAAGAATTTTTGAGATCACCTTGTAAACCAAATTGCACAAGCTAATTAGTCTGTAATCATTGAAGCATCTAGCACCAGAGTGCTTTGGTATAAACACAATAAAGGTGTGGTTAATAGATCTTGTAAACTTGGCTGTATTGAAGAATTCCTGAACAAAGGACACCACATACAATCCAATTATGTCCCAGTAGTTCTTGTAAAACAAAACCGGCATCCCATCAAGCCTGAGGCATTTCAAGGGGTGCATGTTCCAAATCACCAGACATATCTTCTCTTAGGTTAGGATATGACATAGAGAAATATTGTTCTCCTCAGAAATTTTATGATCAAATAAATCATCCGACTTACCATCCACTACTGGTTGTGAAGAGTTGAATAAATCTTTAAAATTTCTAATAAAGTAATCTCCAATAATTCGTCTACCATTCAACCAATCTACTCCATTTTCTGAGATTGCCCAGATATGATTTCTTTTTTCTGCGAACTATTGTTAAAGCATGAAAGAACTTTGAGTTTCGATCACCATAAGTCAACCAAAGTTCCCTGGATTTTTGCTTCCAGATGCTCATCTACCTCTCACGGATCTCCAAAATCTCCAGTTTAATTGAAGCTTCCAAATCTAAGTTTACTTAGGAGTGAGGTCTATTCTTAACTTTAACTAGTAGTTTTTTGAGAATTCTCAGCTTATCCTGACAGTAACCAAAACATATCTTATTCCATTTTCTCAAAGCCTTCCTCGTATTCCCCAATTTATTCACGAGTTTAAAACTTCTATATCACCCCACTTCAATGTTTCGGGCTTCTACTATCACTGTACTGCAAGTAGAATCTCTCAATTTGGCTTCTAGGAAGTGGAAGGGAGTACAAATGCTCTCTTTCTCTAGCCTTGTGTCTACCAGTATATGTGCATAATCTGAATCCTGAATAGCTAGATTTCGAACTCCAGCTTTTGGATATTGGACTATCCATTGAGGAATACAAACTACTCAATCTAGTCTTTCCTTAACCAAGTGTTCCAAGTCCCTCCTGTTAGTCTAGGTGAACATTCGTCTTAAGCAACTCGCATCGATAGAACTAATTTGGAATAGGAATTCTCGAAACCCACTTCCATCATAGGTCTAGAAACTACTACCTTCTATCTTCTCTTCTAATGACAAGATACAATCAAGGTCTTCTATACATGCCTAAATCCCGCCCCTCATCTTGACCTCGGAGGTGAATTAGGTCCAAAATAATATTTTTTGCGATACTTGAGGCTCTGCATAAGTAAAATAACAAAGCCATCCTTCTCAATTGCGAAAACAATGAATGAAATCTATGATAATAGATTTAGAGGCCGATATTAGATCTAAATCAATTCCCTGTATCCACATAAGACAAAGACCTCTTGCTATTCCCACTGACGGGATAGCTATTGCGTTAAAGAAACCCAACCATCTCCAGAGATTCTCTATCCTAGTAGAATCCATTTTTGTTTCCATTAAAAACACACAATCAAGGTCCTCAAAATGGATTGAGGCTCGTAGAGCTGAGACTGCTCAGGGCTAACCTAAAACCTGACATTTCTGTGATAATATTTTCATGAGGACCTTGGGGACATGTTGCGGCCTGCCTCCTCGGCCATCCCAAAATCCCAGTTGGGTACCATATTCTCTTTTAGATTAGGCATATCCCTTATCTTTTCTACTATATACTCCTGTTGAGATCCTTCCCATTCGTGATATCATGGCCCATTAGTAGTGTCGACATTCCTTCCGTGTTCCTTTATGAACTAATGGTCTCTTTCTCAATTTCAGGTGTTAAATCTCATCTCTTTGTAGTAATAGTGGTTGAGTTTACTATTTACTCTTTGATTGGTAAACTTAAGAGGTCTGAATTCCAGCCCTTCATTCTCCAAGTTGGCCTTTTCCGTTTTGTTTCTACTTTAAAGCCATCAACTCAAGCATCATAGTGTAAGTCCAAGTTTTAGTTAGTTGTGGCGACTGCTTATGACTCATACCTCTATAAGAGTTGTGTATGGGCTTTGAAAAAGATGGGCCCAGTTGGTTCTTAGGAGATAATGTGCCTTTAAATAATTTTTCCAATTTTTCAACCTGCAGAGCATTATTACTTCGACTATGGCCAGTTGTGGCAATATAGGACCTGGTGTAACAGCCCATGAACCCCGCTAGCAGATATTGTCCGCTTTGCCACGGATCGCCGCAGCTCACGGTTTTTAAAACGCGTCTACTAGGGAAAGGTATCCACACCCTTATCAAGAGTGCTTCGTTCCCCTTTCCAGCCGATGTGGGATCCCTGTGGGATCCTCCCCTCTTCAAAGGGTTCAGCGTCCCCGCTGACCATCGACTCGGGAACTGGCTCTGATACCATCTGTAACAGCCCATGAACCCCGCTAGCAGATATTGTCCGCTTTGCCACGGATCGCCGCAGCTCACGGTTTTAAAACGCGTCTACTAGGGAAAGGTATCCACACCCTTATCAAGAGTGCTTCGTTCCCCTTTCCAGCCGATGTGGGATCCCTGTGGGATCCTCCCCTCTTCAAAGGGTTCAGCGTCCCCGCTGACCATCGACTCGGGAACTGGCTCTGATACCATCCCACAGGGATCCCACATCGGCTGGAAAGGGGAACGAAGCACTCTTGATAAGGGTGTGGATACCTTTCCCTAGTAGACGCGTTTTAAAACCGTGAGCTGCGGCGATCCGTGGCAAAGCGGACAATATCTGCTAGCGGGGTTCATGGGCTGTTACACCTGGCTCCTTCAAAAAGTTGCACATGCTCTTCGGTTTATGTGCTAGCACCATCTATTATCGCCACTTTTCTAACATGCGAAATATGTGCTTCCGGAATCGCCATGGTATCATGGTCTAACCTACTAACTTGATTCAGCACCTTTATTGTCCATCGTCCCTTTACAACTATCGTCGGTTCATTCTCAGGGATTGTCAAGCTCACACTTACCATGAATGAACACCCACAAGTTATCGTTTCCTTTATACTAGCAAGATGTGTGATTCCCGCCATGGTAGACTTATCTCCTTCATCAATCTTAGCAAAATAGTGCTCTATTCTAGAACTGTGTTTGAGCCAAGGCCTATAAAAACTAACTACTAGAAAATAAATTTATTTATGACCCATTGGACTATAGATAAATAGTTTAGTTATTTGGGCTTGTGTTATGAGTTAGGTTTGTTTTGGTCTGTGTATCTAATAGTCCATAGTTTAATACCCTAGTTTCTAGAGTATTCTTGTATTTGCTAGATTGTATAATTAATTATATAGTTAGTAGTTGGATGAAGCATTTTTACACAATCTAGAATCATCCTTGGAGTAGAATAAATAGAGTGCTCCTCTTCTCTATTTATATCAAGCCAAAAGAGAAATAATTTAAGTAGTAATACAAGTTCTTGTCTTTCACTTAAATTCCTTCTAGTTTCTCCCTTAGCCTCTCTAGCCTTTCTAGCTTTAAAAATTTCACATTTCCAACAAAGTGATATCAGAGTAAGGTTGTGAGTTCTCTTGAAATTCGAAGTATGTTCTGTGGTTGTAGCTTTGACTGAAGTTCCACATTAGAAAAGAATTCTTGAGATTGAAAGTCTTAACCATTTATCCCAAACATACTACTATTATGTAGTAAATCGAAGAGCTCGATGAGATGAACACGCTGCTATAAAAATCAGCTCAATTTGAGTCAATTCATAGAGTTGAGCCGAGTCAGAGTCGTTGACCGAGCTGTCAGAGTCGTTGACCAAGCCGTCATAGCGTTTGACTGTACCATTGACCACGCCAATGACCAGATTGTTGACCGTTGACTGAGTGGTTGACTTTGACTATTGACTTTGACCAGTTGATATATAGAGCAACCATTTGGATATGAGATTAAGGGACAGGAAGATAAAGTTTTGAAGTTGAAGAAGACCCTTTACGAGTTAAAGCAAGCACTGAGAACACGGAATAGTTGCATCGACAAGTACTTCCAAGATAACAACTTCATTAAATATTTTTATGAGCATGCATTGTACATCAAAGTAAGAGATGAAGATATCTTGATCGTGTGCCTCTATGTCGATGATTTGATCTTCACGGGGAATAATCTATCTATGTTTAAAGAGTTTAAGAAAGTAATGCAAAAGAGTTCAAGATGATCGACATCGGGCTCATGTGTTACTATCTTGGCATTAAAGTGAAACAAGAAGAAGATGGAATTTTCATTTCACAAGAAGTTTATGCCAAAGAGATCATCAAGAAGTCCAAAATAAATGATTGCAAGGTTGTCTATACACAGATCGAATGTGGAGTCAAACTATCAAATTATGACAAAGGAGAAAAAGTAGATCCAACACTCTACAAGAGCTTAGTTAGAAGTTTGCACTACCTGACTTGCATAAGACCTGACATTCTCTATGTTGTAGGCTTAGTTAGTCGTTATATGGAATCCCTAATAATCACTCACTTGAAAGTTATCAAGAGAATTCTTTGATATATTAAAGGTACAACTAACTTTGGCTTACGATATTCATCATCTAATAATATAATCTTGTGGGTTATAGTGACAGTGATTAGAGTGGAGGCTTAGATGATCGAAAGAATACATTTGGTTTTATATTTTTTTATAAGAGATACTGGTTTCACATGAATATCTAAGAAGTAATTAATCGTCACACTTTCAAGCTGTGAAGCAGAGTATGATATAACTACATCATGTGTCTATTATGCAGTTTGGTTAAGAAATTTGTTGAAGGAACTATGCATTCTACAAAATGAACCTACTGAGATCTGTATTGATAATAAATCTGTAATTGCTTTGGCAAAGAATCTAGTCTTTCGTGATAAAAGCAAACACATCGATACCTGTTATAATTATATAAGAGAATGTGTTGCAAGAAAAGACGTGCAACTTAAGTATGTGAAGAGTTAAGACCAAGTGGTGGATATTTTCACTAAATCACTCAAGCAAGAAGATTTTCTTAAGTTAAAAAATTTATTAGGTGTCACAAATCAAGTTTAAGGGTTGTGTTAGAAAATAAGCTTATTTGTGACCTATTAGGCTATAGATAAGTAGTTTAGTTATTTAGGTTTGTGTTGTGAGTTGGACTTATTTTGGTATGTATACCCTAGTTTCTAGAGTATTCTTGTATTTACTAGATTGTATTATTAATTATGTGGTTAGTAGTTGAATAGAACATTCTTATACAATCTAGAAATATTCTTGGAGTAGTATAAATAGAGTGCTCCTCCCCTCCATTTGTATCAAGCCAAAAGAGAAATAATTCAAGTAGTAATATAAGTTCTTCTCTTCTACCAAAATTCTCTCTAATTTCTCCCTTAATCTCTCTAGCCTTTCTAGCCTTAAAAATCTCTTATTTCCAACACTAACTTTTCAACCTTCCGGTGATATTACCTGCATTTCTCCCTTTCAAACAGTGCACTTCAACATGACTAATATGTCCACATTTAAAGCACACCATCGACATGCGCTCATATTTAAAGTATATCGAGAGCAGAGAATCTCTGTCTCTTGGCAGTGAAAACCCGGCTTGAATGGGGGAGCTCAGATTGACCTCCACCCAAAACTTCATGTAGTTACTTACTAGGATCCTTTTCTTAAAGATAGGTAGTATGTCCAGTACCTTTCCTTGTACGAGCAGCCACCTTTGCCGCATTTTTGTCCGTCATAAACTTAACTGGGAATCCATATGCTCGGACCCATAACGACGTTATGCTTAAATCTATTGATCCCCATAAGATGTCGTTTGGCATCTCTCTGATCACGAGGAACCTATTACAAGGGGACCATGGTCTATTTTCTAAAATATAATTGACTTCTTTCCGAGTAGTAAAACTAAAGACGAAATTGTATTTTTCCACCTCCTGCATCTTCCATCCAGGAGTAGGATTCCAAATCCTACCCAACACATACCAAAGAAGGCCATTAAAGACTTGTTTATAAGTCATGAAGTGGCCTTTGAAATAACTTCACTCCTAGATTCCTCATCTGGTTCCAGGTCCAAGGAAAGATCGTCAAAAGACAGGTTTTCCACCTGGCCAAACACTTCGTCTCTCTCATCGACCTCCAGGCTGCTTTCCATCTCTCTTGGTCCGTCCATTCTCGAGTATCGGATTTGTGAAAGGCTTTGAAAAAGTCAGGTTCAAAAAGGAACCAAGGTAGGCTTTGAAAAAACAAGGTTCAAAAGGAACCTAGATCACTGGTGGGGCTGCTCTCTTCCCATTCTTTACTGAGTCTGATTTTTGTATAGGAATAATTATGTTCAGGTCATGATGTTGCACTATATTAGATATCTTCTTCTGATGCACATAGTGCAAATTTCATAAAATGCATCAAATCCAACCACAAACAAATTTCGATCGATCTGCAAATGAGTTTATTGGATATATTGGATCGGTTGTTTTGGGCCAAATCAACAAGCTCATGTAGTTAGTTTTTCAGTTTGGTTTCCTACTATTACTTTGATTATCTCTCTGTATGTACCATTTTCAAAGCATGACAAATATTCAGATAATTTTAGATAGTTTGTGGAGCTTGTTGGCACCCTGAAATACAATCATACCACCAAGGATGGAGCCAACATTTTTGTTTAGTGGGCTAAAATCATATTTTGTCTATTTTGTGGGACTATTATGCACTTTTTCTACTTTTTAATGGAGGCTTCGTATATGATTTGGGCTATATAATTATGAACACATGTGAATTATTTGACTATTTTAAAGGAAAGATAAAATTGAACAAGGGCTTAAGCCTTAATAAGCATATTGTGGCTCCGTTCCTGCCTACAATTGAGATGGGTTTCAAAGCCCCTCCTTTGGGTTAGAGATACAATCATCAAGTGATAAATTTTGTATATTTTGACCAAAAATGTTAAAAAGGATTGGCGAGACATATTTGTCTAAGTGTAGATATTAGTACTTTATTGATGTTAAAATTTAAAGACTAAAATGTAATTGTTACAATAATTAGATTATTCTAATGTAATTAAATCCTAAGTGGAAAATTTTCTATTCTTTTATAGAGAATAGAAGTATTAATCGTATTATCTCGTACCAACCCAACCCAAGCATAATTACATACAACTAGCTCATTTCTACCTCATATGGTTCTAGTCCAAGCATAGTTGATACTAATCATGTGGGGCTAAAACTTTTTTACTTTTGTTTCTATTTTCATTTCTTGTTTTTTTTTTTTACATTTTTTAAACCAAAATTATACTAAAAAAAACTTATTTGCATCTAATTTGAGTATATATATTTTTTCTTGCAAACTAGTTAATCGGGCATACAACATGTCATGCCTAGCTATCATGCGCTTGTTGTGTCTCATTTCGTCAGCTTAGACACAGTTTGTTATTTTTGTCGTATCGGGTATAATTATTAACCATATCATGTTTGAGCCACCCATCTAATATTCATTTTGTGTATGTATTTTAACACATTATTGCCGGCCTGTTTTAACACCTCTAATGGGAAAAGGTTAGATTTTATTATGTTAGGCTTATGTCGAATTTGCATAATTTGATTTTGACAATATGATCGAACATTCATATTTGCATATGTTATGCATTGATAAGTTGACGTTGTTGCTTACTATAGAAGTCTTTCATCTATTAAGTTACTCATTCTTGAAACCAACTATATATTTGGAAACTAAAACATTTTCGTACAGAAACGGATATACAAATATATGTTGTATTTTAATTGATACACTTATCCCGTAGTAGCAAATTTCCCTCTTGCTAGATGTTCAATGCCAAAATGTTATAATTTCTTTTTTCGAGACATAAACTGATACTCATGATTTAAGTCAAATATAATCAGGTCCCAGATAAAAATAATTACAACAACCATGGAACAAAAAAGATATCGAAAAATCAATTAAATTTCACTTTTTTGCTATGATATTCTTTTAGTTTAGGTTAAATACTTTGGTAGTTCATTAACTCTACTCTCTTTCCAACTTTAATCCCTCAACTTCGTTTGTATCGTTCGTAGTCCTTAAATTATTCACTTTAGCTATTAGACATCCTATAAACTTTAGTACCATTTAATTGTTAACGAAATAACGTCATGAGTCCTGTGAATAAAACTAGAAAATAATTTACAGTCCTTTAATTATTTATTAAATATTTTTGAAAAGAACTCGCTTCCTTTCTGTTTTTAAATATATATATGTTTTATCTCTTTGAGAAGTTGTTTAATTAATATGGGTGAATGTTATGAAACTGGTTTATTACGATTTTGGAGTGCTTTGTCTAGCTATGTTTGGGGTTGATATTTATATGTTGGAGCATATATTGATTTTTTGGAAATGTTCGGGTACTGCTGATTCCAATTTATATTTATTATGTTATATCAACTGCGTCAATCATTAATATATCATTTGTGATTATTTTTATACATAATTTTTACGAATGTTCCTAACAAGTATATATTTTTTTTAATAAATAATTATTGTTTTGCAGTTATATGCAGCTTCATTTTGTTTGTTGTTCTTGTTGTTGTTGTTTTTTTTAATTATGAGTTCATTTGAAGGAATGTATAGAAATATCAACCGGAATACAAAAGAGCATAGACTCATGTAGAAAAAAAAATCCATTTAGGGGGGAAAAAAACAAGAAGCAGAAAGAAAGTTTTTTTTTTTTCCTTCTTAAGTTAAAGCAATGTAAATAATTTTTCCACTTTTATCCATCATGTATACGGCACATAATGTTTTTCTATCAACAATTTAAGAGAAATTAAGTTTTGGATGTCTAATACAATTATATAATTTAGGCATTATGAATGAGATAAATTAAAATTGAGCGACAAAATTGGAGACAAAGTAAAGTTTAAGGAATACTAATGTATTTAATCCTAAAAGTCTCTGAAGAAAAATAATATCTTTAGCAGTAAAATAGAACACCTTTTTCCCCTAAAAAAAAAAATAGCACACCTTTTCTTAATCCTATTGGTACCATTCAGTAATCCGAGAAACTAATCCAACAACTCATTCACGTAACAAAACTTAAAATAAAATAAAAGTATCCAACAGCTCCATCATCCATATTTTCGTGTGCTTCTAAGTCAACCCGTAGTCCCTTACTGACTTTTATTAACAAATAACAACAATATATAGGAGGTCCCAGAGGTAAACTACATATAATAACGATGGAGGTGCTAGACTTGCTATTATCGAGAAGATTTGAGCGTAAATTAAACTATATAGGCCCATTAATCGAGAAGATCGTAATGAAAGAGCTTTTTATTTTTTATTTTTTATTTTTATTTTTTTATTATTCAAGAAATAGTTACAGATATAGTCTTGTGGTATTCCACATCATCCTCTTCCAGAGTGGAAATTGATGCTCCGTCCCAAAAAAAAAAAAAATGAAAACCAACATACTAAATACACAACTTTTTTTTGATATTACATTTTCTTTTTTCCAAATGATTAAATATATACAAGACACATGTGATAAATTTAAATATCTTTATTTAATTAAGATAAAGTATCACTTGGTGTATATTATCTATGTAATTATATTATTTCATCAATTTGTTACAAACATAATAGTAAATTTAAAAACTTCTAGTTATATAAATATATATATATATATTTTATAATAGTGGAAAACTTTTTATTTAACTTTTTGATTGCATTATAACTTTCTTTGGTTGAGTAAGGGAATGAAAATTGGCGAATATTGAACTTCATGAGCAAGTTGCCAAGTTACAATTTTTTTTTTCTTTCCGGTCAAATGGCCTTCTTTACAGTTTGGTCATATAAGCTTAGGAGTTAGGCCTTAGAGGCTTAGACTTGCAGTATGATAAGAGTTATGTTAATAAAAAAGTAACATCTGAGTAAAATTTTGCTGTCGATCATTATTTTGAATTTTGTATAATTTTTGGTATGTGCTACTTTTGGTGAATATATGATAGCACATATTTAATTTTAGCATATATGAAACTTATAATACATGTATAAACAGACCCTTTTTAATAGTATGTTTTGGAAAATAGATTCCGTTCAAAAATTATTTGTAAAGTAGATCTTTAATTGTTTAGCAAACGTGACTAGAGTGATCTAGCGACGTCTAAAGAGATTTAGCAAGTATGTTTAGCGTGATCGAGTATTAAAAGCGATATATTTTCTAAAACACGCTATAAAAAAAAAATTCAAGCAAATATTATCATGCAATAATAATAGTAAGATTTACGTTAATATAATGCAAATGCATTGCAATGTAAATTATAATACAGTACAGTACATGTAATGCAATATTATACTGCAACTAGAAACTACTTCAATTTACAGATTCACTTTCAAATAGAAATTATTGCAAGTAGAATTTTCATTTATCTTACTTCATACATTATTTTCTCATATTTTCCTTCATACACCATGCTTTTTCTGTTGTCTTAACATAACTAGTGGATAAGTTCAAAATTGTTCTCTTAGTTCAAAATTTGTTCAAACGGTGATCATCTTCTTTTTTCTTCTTTTTTTTTTTTTTAAAAAAAACGGCAATTGAACAAATTACGGATCTAATACCAAAGTTGAAAAGTTGATAATAACATGTGCAATGCGTGGAGTTCGTTGGTGATGCTTTAATACTGGAGTATAGTGTTAGTCGAGTATTAATGGAGGATTATAAAGAAAAAATATCTATTTGACGTGTAAAATCATATTTTCTACAGAAATTTGATGTTAGACTTCAAAATATTACTTAGTAGCTATGAATCACAACAAAGAATCGCGTGTTTTCTTGCTTTTTCGCATTTACAACGGTAATAAAATGTAAGCATGCCTTGAGCTGAGCATTAGAGATCATTCTGGTATAAATGGTAACCATATTAACCAACAATATTGTTAAGATTAGTGCGTATTTTGAATCCGCATCTTTTTATAAAAACAAAAGAAAATAAATTTTGAAATAAAAAGTCTCTCCAACAAAGAGTAACGTACTATAATATCATTGTCGCAGACTTAATTAATTAGTTAATTGGTAACTACATTAAAGAAGAACTCTTACAATATTTATCTGTATATTATATTAATATAATGAGATAAAGAAATCGCCTAAAATTAAAATTATGTAGTTTTACCACTTGGGTAGGAACACTAAAGTGGCTTTGGTCTTCCATTTAGTAATTGATCAATTTGAAAAGTTATTCATTTTTCTCTTAATTCTAGCATACCACAGATAATAATGATTGATAGAAACTTGTACTATTGATCAACAGCTGGTTTTGAAGATTAATCAATAACACCTTTTCCTACGAAATTTTTCATAGCCTGACGCCTTGATGAGAATACTGACGGTTTTGGAGACTTTTTATGGAGTGAATTTATGAAAGAGGGACTTTTCAGCAATGAAATAAGTATTTATGTGAAAATTCTAGAATGAGGATGTGTAGTATATTAATTCAAGCATGCTAACCTAGACTACGCATACTAATTAGAAAGATACCCTTTATCACATTTGTTTGGCTTATGTACATGTGTAAGTAAACATACATGTATTCATTATTTTCCAACGAATAATATCAATGTAGCACTCAATCCAGAAAAACCCTCTTTCCTTAGCCACGTAAAAATACAGAAGATATTTGTATCGATCGTATCTTTTTCTATAAACAGGTAAATTTTTTCTCTCTCTTGATTAGATAACCCCTCTTGTGAGAGAGATTTATTTGCTCTTTTATTCAAGGCTGGCCGACCAAAACCAAATCTAGCTAACATGATTAGGCCCGTTTATGATATATACTTGTCCCAAACGGCCTAGTCTAGATGTCCTCCACTCTATTCCATAGTGAATTATGTTACGAGAATAATTCTCCTATTGCTCCTAAAGTGGAAAGTTTATTTCTAATCCAATTTTTTAACGGTAGGATTTAGATTTGATATCGAAAGAAAAATTAGGTTTATTTGGAAAAGTTTTGGTAGGATATGTATCTAGTAGTTTCTTCACCGAACTCTCAAATTTTCATTAAATATCTACAAATTTACATGCTATTTGATACTATGAGAGGTACTTCTTATCAATAAATATTTATCATGATCTAGGGTTTACTTTCGATATTTTTTTTTCAGCGTTTGTAATGAGGCGTAGAAGAAGAGGCTGTCAAGATTGAACCTATAAACACTAAGATTTACAATTGAATTTATATGGAGTCGATGGCTACTTGCAATCCTAAATTCAGAAAAAGAATAGTTAATTGATTGGCTTGCACTCATACATATCAAGCCGAATGTAGTTTTGATTCTCTTACGAAAAAGAAAAAGAAAGAAGATGCTAGTAGAGATTCTATAAAGAATATATAGAGAGAGAATAGAAGATCCAGAATAAAGAAGAAGACATGTATTTATAGGCAAATAAGATTATTTAATAAATAAGAAACTCTAGTAATTAACTAATTAAAAATAATTATCATTAGATAACTCAGATACTTACTATATAATGCCTTATTTGAAATATAAATATCATGATAATCACAAATAATATTTATTTCTTTTTTCAAATATAAAACTCCGTAAAGACATAAATACTAGCTCATATATATAGGCCACAAAATGAGTGGGCAAATTTTGTCCCCAATAAAACCCAAGTTATTTCCTGGGGAAAAAAATCACAAGCCAAGTTTCACTATACAAGCAAATTCTTTGTCACATTTTGGTGTCATATTATTGCTATATCAGTGTACTCATGTCACATCATTTTTGAAAGTTTGAAAAATACAATAAAATTTATAATTAAATAGCTTCAAATTTAAAAGATGTTGTATAAATATGATAGTTAGACCATCTTTTTGTGTGTATATAATAATCTCAATATTATATTTAATACAAATAAAACTGTGTAAAGTGTTAAATTTAACACATGATTTTACTTTTTTACTTCAGTACACAAAGTTACTCTAAATGTCATTGTTTAACTTCTTTTCATTTATGTAGTAACTGATAAGTTCAACTAGAGTAAATAATTGAGCATTTCTCTTTTTACTTTATGCTAAATTGTAATAAGAAAAAAGTGGCACTGTCAAGCGAACTAAGCGGGCCCATTAGCATGCGTAGCACAACATAGTTGAGGCATAGTACCCACACTAAAATATGGGTCGGGCCACGCACTGTCCAGTTATATAAGCTATGTTAGGCTTATAAGTTAACCACGATGGGTTTAGTATGGCACAACTCAACATGACCCATCACCCTAGCAAGTGGGCATGACCTCTTTTCAAACTACACATATATCTTATTATAAATAGGTTGTCTACTATACAAGTGCTAACCTAATTGGGAGAACTTTATTTATAATTAATCATGATACGCAAATATTATAAATTGTTTTTGTTAACAAGTTTTATATTTATGCGTTAGTTTTTTTTTATGTATACATTTTAATGATTTGGAGAAAAAAAATGGAGTTCATAAAAATGATATTAAAATCATTAAAATTTAGCAATTATATAGGCCAATTTTGACCTAAATAGATTTGTATGTCTAAGCACGTAGGCTAATATGATACGGCATAAAGTACACCATAGCACAACATGTTAAAGCATAAGCCAATAAGCCATGCTAGACCAATGATTTTGAACTTTGAATTGACATGGCACAACAAGATGAAGAAATGGATCATGCTTGACATAATACGTAAACTTGTTTGTGTCCAACTAAAATGGGTCTAACTAGCACGACATGATATGTTTGACAGCTTTAAATAAAACCTATTCTTAGCCCACAAACTTTAAACTCAAGCTCTTATCATCCTTGGCTTTTAATGACCCATTCAAGGCATTGATGTATTAAAATTTTTCAAATTTGTCCCTTTCTAATAATGAAACATTAAATTTTGACGAAGTGCATTACTTTCTAATAACTAGTTTTGATAACTGAAAAACACATAAGGCAAAGAATGCTCTTATTTTCTTCATGAATCGTCATATTATGGAATTTTGGAAGTAAAATCCTATTATTTACCCACTCCTATTGAGTGAGAAAGAAGAGAAGTATCCTAACCTAATTGAGGGGAATGAATGCCCTTAATATTTGTTTTATGAATCATTATGTTAGAACTTTTGGGAGTAAAACCCTAACCCTTACCACCCTAATTAAATAGGCTAAAATAAAAGGAGAACATGAAATAAAAGGAGAAAACAAGGACATTACATGTAATACATTCGGTCAAATTTTGAGGTTTCGTGAATAGAGTCAAACTGAGAAAATCTGATGGATTGAGTGTCTTAAATTGGTCATTTTAAAAGTTGGGGGCAAAATGAAATTCGGTCTAAAGTTTAAGGCTAAAGTAGGTTTTACTCTTTATAATAGTAACACATAAATTTATCATATTATCTCATTTTTCACTCTAATACATTATGCTATTCTAAATGTTATTTTTAGAATTTTATTTATTTAATAATTAATAAGTTAACTTTAAACCAAAAACTAATTGTTAATTACTCTCATGGAAAACTAAATAAAATAATGGGTTAATGGCACCATTGGTCCCCAACCTATTACTATTTTAGCATATTGGTCTTCAACCTTTTTTTTTGTGGTATTTAAGTACTAAATATTTCTCTTTTTGGCATATTCTATCTAAGATTCTGTTAAAATTCATTTGAATGAGAGAAATTTTACACTATTGCTCTCTGTTTTTCAATTTTTTAACAATTTGGTCCTTATTTTTTTGTACTCATATTTCCGATTAACAATATTGTATCTACCAATCTTTCGAAAAAATAAAATTCTAAAAAATTAATTTTTCAAAAGATTGATAGATGTAATAACATAAATAAATGAATATTTAATGGAAAACTATAAAACTTTTCAAACTTATTTGCCGCAAATTGTTAATTAATTTTTTAGAATAATCATTCATAATTACGTGAATATTTGATGGATATATTAAATTTTCTGTCAAATTTAACTAGTATAAAAGTATGTATGTAAAATTCTTTTTGTTTTAAAAATAGTAAGACAATTATTTTTTATTCATAAGGTTATTAGAGTTTGATTTTGTTTATAAAGTTACTATAGTTTGATATAAACTAAGATTTATTAGTATAATATATATTTTTTGAATTTAGTTTTTAAATATACTGTTTGTTTCTTATCATTCTTTGAATTTTAATTTTCTGAAAAATTGATAAATGCAATATTGTTAATCGAAAATATGAGTACAAAAAATAGGGACCAAATTGTTAAACAATTAAAAATCCGAGATCAATGATGCAAAATTTTTCTCATTCAAATGAATTTTAACGGAATTTTAGATGAAATATGCCATAATAACCAATGGTGCCAAAAAGAGAAACGTTTAGTACTTAAATGTCATACAAAAAAGATAGAGTACTAATATGTTGAAATGGTAATAGATTAGGGACTAATAGTACTATTAACTCTAAAGTAATTGGTAAAATGTCAACCGCATTGATTGATTGAGTATTAAAAAGTGTGAATTTTAATGTTCCAAATTTACGATAATATCAATCTTGTAACAAAGAAATCAAAGTTAATCAACTGTCAAATTCCGGTATATGCCATAACTTGTGTCATATGCTAAATTTAATTTAGCACAAAAAATAGTATCAATTTAATTTTCATACTTCATGCTAAATTATAATATTGATTTATGCATTTAGAATTGCATTGAAATTGCTATTAGGCACAATAGGGGACACCAATTTGAGGAAAGAACACGAGTTTTCACTCTTCTCCTTTTAGACAAAAACATCCACGAATTGAATCATGATGTTGGTTTATTTTATTAAAAACTCTTTATCCACATTTTCCTTCCTTAAAGAATGAAAGAAACTATTATTGGAGGTAATACGTGATAGAATTTTTAAATAAATTATATGAATTTCCAAAGAAGAAAATCGTAATAAGGAACCCAAACGATTAGCAATTGAGACAAGTTTAGATAGAGACAAGAGAGTAATAAACATATCAAAAATTGGCGTAAAGAAGAAACCTGAGATGTCATCACCCCTAGATAGTAGAACAACATTAGGAGCACATAACAAGGAGGGTGTCTCATTTAAATAATTAAATTAAGTAAACACAAACAATGGAATAGGTAAATGCCCAAATCACCATAGGAATAAATAATTCCTTTGTCTACTCCTTTTTTTTTTAAATAAAAAAATGTTAATATCACTAATAATGAACGACAAGTTAAGGGTTTAAATAATAATATCAAAATTATCAAATACCACCCTAAGCAAAATTAAATTAGAATAAAAGAAAAAATTGATAAGACCAAAGGGTGAGCATGAAAATGAAAGGAAATAAAAAGGAAAGAAGGAGGTGGGTTCCTTGCACCCAACGCATCTACCTTGGTTTGGGTTCGGAGTTTGGTTCGGTTGTGGACTTTGTGCGGATAAGAACGACCTCTTTCTCACTCTATCTCTACAAAGCTCTCTCTCTCTTAACGCCATCTACCACTCCCTACAAGAACCCATAATCTCCCTCACCGCCTCCACTCTTTCTAAACCTAAAAAATAAAAAGCCTCTCTTTCTCTTATTTTCTCTCTCAACCTCTCTCTCTCTCTCTCTCTCTCTCTCTAAAAGACTTCAGAAAAACACTCTCACATTTCATTCTCTCTCTATATTTCTCTCCATTCGCATTGTATTGTGTAATAGAGAGAGTGTTGTCTCTCTTTGGTTTAGTCAAGCTGGCGATCGAAAACCAAGACACCACAGTCCGTGAATTCAAGCCCAAGAGCAGGAGAATCATGGTGTGTATTTTTCTCTCTTTTTTTCTCGTTCAAATGCATTCTCATTTTTATCTTTTTTGGGGTTTTTTTTTTTTTTTTTTTTGGCTTTCATTCAATTCTTTGATTATTTTCCCAAGTGGGTTTTGGTTATCTGACTGTGGCTTTTTTTTTCCTTTTTGCTATTTTGCCTTTGTTTTATAGGGTGCTGGAGGCCCTGATGATGAGGACACTAGCAGGTGGCCGCCATGGTTGAAGCCTCTGCTCAAAGAGAGCTTCTTTGTTCAATGCAAGTTGCACGCTGATTCCCACAAGAGCGAATGCAATATGTACTGCTTGGATTGTATGAACGGAGCTCTCTGCTCTCTCTGCCTTGCCTACCATAAGGACCATCGCGCTATTCAGGTTCTTGGCTTCAATCCTTGAAACCCTTTTTAAGATTCCCCTGTTTTTCGTCAGTTTTGGCATTTGGGTTTTCTTTTCTTTTTTTATTTATTTTTTCCTTTTCCCCATTTGGGTTCCGTTTTTCTTTCTCGAGGAATCAATGGAATCCTTCCTTTTTCCCAGCTTTTTCTCACTTGTTTGGGGTAAAAATGGCTTCTTCTTTTTCCTAGTCTTTTTGAAACAAAGATGGCTCTTTTGAACAATTGAGTTAAAAACGAAATGTAATGCTTTTGCTTTTAGATTTTCAAATAAATTAAATAAAAAGGAGAAAAACCCAATTGAGCAAAACCCACCAGAATCTTTAAATTGAATTCAGAAATCTTCTGCTGCTTCAAATGTTCACATTTTCCATGATTTTTGTTCCATGATTTTTACGTGGTTTTGAGTTCCGAGTATTTTCATCGGTTTCTGATTGAAATTTTTTGGGTTGTGATTGATGAAATGACAGATAAGGAGGTCCTCATACCATGATGTGATAAGGGTCTCGGAGATTCAGAAAGTTTTGGACATCAGTGGAGTCCAGACCTACATTATCAACAGTGCCAGAGTGGTCTTCTTGAACGAGAGGCCTCAGCCCAGGCCTGGCAAAGGTGTCACCAATACCTGTGAAGTCTGCGAGCGAAGCCTTCTTGACTCCTTCAAATTCTGCTCCCTCGGTTGCAAGGTATATTAGCTTTCTCCATAATGCCTCTTATCATTGAGTTTTCCCCTGTTTGGTTTCCGAGAAACTGAAGGAAAATGAATCCGAAATCAAATTCTTTCCCTCTCTCTCTCCTCTCTGTTTTGTTTCTGTCCCTCAAGCAATCAAACCAATCAGCTCAGACTAAATGTCTTTCGTTTGGTTGGTTAACCCGAGTTGACTTTCCGTCGTCTTGTGGCCAGTGATTACTGATTAGGTAGTTAAATGTGGGACTTTTTCTGAATTCCGTACGCTTTTTCCTTCATTTTCCCGGGAACCAAACGGGTCTCATGTCCTAATGAACCGAATCCCGGTTCTGGGTCAGTCGATTTTTCGTAATCCCATCATCAATCTGGCCTGAAGATTCTCAATTTCTCTGGTTTTGACGTGTTGGGGTTCAGTTTAATTTTGACAAATTATGGGGCTTTCTTTGCAATTTCAGATTGTGGGTACCTCGAAAAATTTCCAGAAGAAGAAGAAGCAATTGACGGTAATGGCGTCAGATTCTGAGGATTCATACAGCAGCTGTAGCCATGGCCACCGGTCAAAGAGCAATAACAAGGTTCAGAGCTTCACGCCGTCAACACCGCCCCCAACTTCCGTTAATTACAGAACGGCCAAGCGAAGAAAGGGTATTCCCCACCGAGCCCCGATGGGAGGACTACTCATTGAATACTGAGTCCTCTGTAATTATTAGTTAATTGCAGTATTGCCCCGTTCATACTAAGTTAGTTTTGCCGTAATGCCCTTCCAATGCCCTGAGCTTTTCACTCAAAGGCCGGTGTTGGACACTGCACTAGCTTAATTCTCTCTCTAGCATTGTACATAGAAGCCAATAGAAAGTGCAAAATGAAAAGTTGGGAAAGGTAGGAAATAAAAGACAAAACGAAGGACCAAGTGAGCAAAGAGGATTGGAAAAGAAATATATATACCTATATAAATATAGAGTAAGGTTTTTAGACTTTATAGTGTCCTAGTTTTGACGATGGAAAAAAAAAAAAATAGGTGGTGGTTTTTACTATTTTAGAGTGATTATACATAAGTTTTGGAGTTTCATGAAAATGTAAATACTGGGTTTATTTTTTTTTTCTTATCTTTATTTTTCCTTAATGTTAGAGAGATAGGGAAAAGACAATGTACTCCTCGGAAATAGGGGAATGTGTCTATATATGGAAGATGTAATAAGAGTTTTTATAGTTTGTAATTTTGTATGTATAGTGTATTGTGTTTTCTAATTTTAGAAGGTCTTTGACTGCTGGCGGTGGAATCCATTCCGGCGGGTCCCACCGCGGCCGCCTCGTGTGGTATGGTTCAAGACTGAGTCTCGGTGTGAGTACGTGGCAGGTTGTGATTGGATGTTGGAAAGGTTGGCTAGCCATCTCGAGTCTCGAAATCAAAAAATAAAAGTAGGTCAGCCGCCCCTCCTTACACGATTTTTCCGCTTAAAATTAAAAAAAAAATCGCATGTCAGAATTCAGAAAGTCGGTTTCTTTGCAAGTGGGTTTCATACTAATGTGGGACCTTCGCGTTGGGACACGTCTGCAGCCGTTGGATCATTTTTCGTGGTGATGATACTTTGTTCCAAATTCTAGGGTAAAATTCGTTTTTATTTTCGGGAAAAAAAAAAGAAAAATGGGATGCTTTTTAGCATGTAGATATTTATCTATTAAAATAGAAATTATTTCCAATAGAGACAAAAAGATAAAATTAAAAATAAACGAAGGAAAAAAAAAATGCAATTCAACTTCGTCCTGGAGTAAATATTTGGTAATTTTTTAAGCCGTTTTATTCATTAATAAAAATACAAGAGTCAAAGTAGTTTTCAACAGAGTATAAATTATTTGAAGCAGGGAAGTGTGAGAACTGATCCTTTTAAATGGTCAAATTTTTTAAAAAAATTATCACATTATATATTTCTGATGTAGTATGATGCTGAAAAGTTTAGTATTATTAATTTTTGTTTATCAAGCTATAAAGTCTAAAGTCAAAATAAATAAGAATGTTTTAAGGAAATTTATTTTTAACTACAAAAATGTTATTAAATTCAAACTATTATTGAATATAGTTATAGTCGTTAATAATTTATGTGACAATGGCTAGGTTTAAAGTAATGTAATATAGTTTCGTGATCTTTTGAACATGTTGAAAAGCCAGATTGATCAAATTATATCCGAAATTCATAAAATGGTCACCGTGATCAAACAAGACATTCTTTAGAGTTTATATAACATGCGGTCATCGAACCTTTCCTCTAAGTATTAATTAGGTCTCTAACTTTTTTAATTTTTATATTCAAAATCTTCCACATTCCTACTGTTTTAGTCCCTTTTTTCAACTTTTGCATCTAAGTAAGTCGTTATCTAACAATTTAGTATCATTAGAGTTCTCAACCTTTACACAATGTATCACTTAGGTGCCTATTTTTAATTTTGTAGTTTTTTTGACCCTTAAACTTTTATTTTTGTAATACTTACGTCTTTTTGAATTAAAATCCAACTCTAATCGAATTTTACTTAGATAAAATAAATAAAAACTAACAAATGAGAACTACCAATGGATTGTTCAATATCAATGAGACGTTTTTCAAAAAAGATAATCTAAACAATAATATTATTTTTAGTTAATTCTTATTACCTACAATATTGTACAATTTAATTGTTAAATCTTACCAATGGTGGTTAAATTCATTTTCTCCAATTCCATAAACTCATCAATCTTTTTTATTTTTTTTCTAGTTAAAACGAAGTTTAAAAACTTCTTAAATTACAATTAATAGAAAATTGTGGGGTTTAATGATAATAATAGTTAATAACATAAAAATCGGTATTTATGAATAGTTACAAGATCAAGTACATACATGGATATAGCAAGATAAAAAAAATATATTATGTAATGATGATTTCTTATCAATGGTTGTGAAATTCACTTTCTGCAGTTTTATGATCTTATAATCATTTAAAAATAGCCTAAAAGTCTCTCAATAACGAATGTACATTAATTTATACAAAAAAATATGGGTTTTGATTTATATATATATATATATTTAGTATATATTTCAATAGATATTTAATTGAGTCATTTTGGTTTTATTTTGAATTTAGCAGTTTTTATTAATTTATTTAGTCCAATTTAATTAGAATTAGATTTTAACTCAAAAGGACTTAAGTGTTACAAAAAAAAAATTTCGAAAAGTCAAAAGCTATAAAATAAAGAATAGAGACCTAGGTAATATATTATATAAAGGTTGAGGACCCAAATGATACTAAAATTATTAGATAACAACTGAATTAAATGTAAAAGTTAAAAATAGACTAAAATAATGAGAATGTAAAAGACTTGGAGTCTAAAAATTATAAAAACAAGTTGAGGACCTGATTAATACTTGTGAGAAAAGATTGAGGACCACAGGTTATGTGAACTTTTTTCTTTATTATGCTAATTATAGAGTACTGCTAAATACACGAGCATATTTCTGACATTGATCGTGACCATATTTTATAGAAAAATAATGAATTTTATGTATTTACTCTTAAGCGTTAAATACCCATGCATATTTCCAACAGTGATCATGATCTTAGTTTATAAAAATATAATAACTTCAAAGAATTCTAGCTCTACTCTTTTCACTCTCTTATATGCTTTCTTTTATATTGTTAAATACGCTCACATTCTTCATTATAATATACACGTGGAGATTTCCAACACTAATGACCTTATTTTATAGAAAAACAATAACTTCAATGTATTTACTTTTGAATCGTTAAATAGGCGCGCATATTCTTCCTTATACTAGTTATAGATTATGGTTAAATGCATATTTCCGATATTGATCATGACCTTATGAAAAATAATAACTTCTAGTTATTTACTTTTGAATCATTAAATAGGCACGCATGTTCATCGTTATACTAGTTAGTTAGTTAGTTAGTTATTGAGTATCGTTATATACGAGCGCATAATAATTTCTACGTATTTACTTTCGAATCCTTAAATAGGCGGGAATATTCTTCAATATACTAATTATTAGCATCATTAAGTACGTGTGCATATTTCCGACACTGATGACCTTAATTTATGGAAAATAAATAACTTCTATGTATTTACTTTGGAATCGTTAAATAGGCGCATATTCTTTATTATACTAGTTATAGATTACAAGAGATTTTTTTTTTTTCTTTTTGAGGATGGAGGAATTTGAATATTAAACTTCAACATTAAGAGAGAATAGTCGTTATTAATCATGCAGACTTTGATCACACTGCAATATAAAATAGTTAATATAAATTATCAAACATTTATATGCTAAAATAAATTAAAAAAACCATAATTATAGTGAAAATATTGCTCAAAACCAAGTTATCAATTTTTTTTTTTAATTTGACTTGTTTTCGAACTATTATTGATATATTGCTTAACAGGGGTAAACTATACAGAATTGTACCATCTGGGGAAAATAAAAAATAAAATGAAGATTGAAGAGGAAAAAATTGAGTAGGCAATTGGAAATTGGAATGGAGCCTAACATTTCGTGTGCACAAAATACACGTGCAAATAACTTTAAAACTCATAATTGGGTTATTTTTATTGGGGAACATAACATTTAAGTTTGGGCTTGCCGTGAACACCTACTGAAATGGTTTCTCTTTTCAAGTGCTGGCCGGAAATTGACACATGCATATTGAAATTGCATTGACACCTAACTTTTATGTCATTTCATATTTAATTTTCCTCTCTCTCTTTTTGGGCAAAGGTTTTACTTATTCATATTATTTTTTTGGGAATGTCGATTTAATACAGATTGGATCTCTACTTTGTTTTCCAAAATTTTGAGACGTAACATAACCATCCACTTAATTTTACTTTCTCCAATTTAAATTTACCGTTCATGGACTAGAGTCTAGCTTTTTATTCTTTGACCTACCTTTTAGGTTTTTGTAGGTACATATTATTTAATTATTATATGTAAGACATGGAACTTCTTGTTTTACACGTGCCTTCGCACTTTTACCCCCGCCATTACTGTTTATTTATTTTTTATTTATTTTGTGTCCCACTTTATGTTGCTATCATATTCTTACTTCATCACGGTTTACATATTTACCGACCACATTATTTGACCGAACTATTAACCTTTTTATAGTTTATTATCTTTTTGAATGTACCATATTATAGCATTAGTGTCAATTATTACGCCAAGCGTCTTATTATAATAATAAAGAAACAGTTAAATAATAAACATTGATTCTTGTGAAAAGAAGTGTTGATTACACCAAGTATTGTACGTTCTATCGATGTAACTAAACTGTAAGTCTAAGTTTTATAGCTTGGCTTTGATTACAATTCTGCCAATATTTTTCCAATTTTCACAAAATACATTTTAAATACCTTATCATAAAATGTTTTATGTTTTGTGAAGTTCTATAAATGTTTATTTCATACAAAACTTGGATTGGCATAACATCCCACATAGTGTAATATGATGCAGATGCAATGTAGATACCTACAATGTCACATGACACTTGGGAAAAACAAAGTATATATTTGAAGAAAATATCTATAACAAAATAATTAAAAGTAGTGAGTTTGATCTTTTCTTTTCGTTTCTTTTCCATTTCAAATAAAATAAAATAAAACATTGTAAAAGAAGCTGCTTCATCAGGGAGAAAAAATAACTACAGCTAGTTGATCTGCTAGAGAGCAGCTAAGTTCTGAAATTTTGAGCTTGAAGTAAAACAAGTGTTATTTAATTTGAAACCATCTTAATTCTACTCGAGGTTGCAATTTGATAACCAGATCATTTTGTTACAAATGAATTGTTCTTTTATATATGGTGAATTTGATGGTATATGTTCATTCACACCCCGAAATTATGAGGCCTTTCGAATGTTATCCCCGTCGTTAAGAAAATTGGGCGTATGTACTATTTGTCTACCCTATTTTTTAAGACGGAATTTCACATGTAGTGACGATAATTGAATTGAATATTATTTTAAGAAACTCTGTCAAATTCTGCCTTAATCGACAAATTTCACATGATTTGCAAAAATTAAGGCATGATTGACACTGCAAGATTGCAAATTTAACGGAAATATTTTCTCTAAAAAGAAGCTATGTGCCAAAAGCTATATAGGGTTTAGGGGATAACGTACAATATAACCTAAATTTTATGGTAATTAATAGAAAGTATTATTTCAAAAAATGACAACAACACGAATCACTAATCTATAGTTATCTTACATATTTAAAATTTTATGATAAATATACTCTATAACATCTTTTTAAAAAATTAAAAAAAAAAACTCAACGTTGTAAACACTAAACAATATGATAACTAAAGACAAACTTCGTTTGCTACTTTTAAACTTTTTTTTTTCTTTTTAATAAAAAGACATTATTGAAACCGATTTTTGGGTACATAAAAATTATTCCATTCTTAACAATGACACGCTGCCATGGATTTTCTCAGGCGGTCTTTGTACGTCTTTTTATACTCCATATAATATTGGTTTTAATTAATTTAAAAAATACCACGTCAATGAAAAGTAAACGGCCACGCGTCGAAAAGATTCCGTGCATTTGCTGAGTAAGCAATGTGAACGTTGAATGCGTAGCTGATGTTTTCCTAGTCGCTGGAACATTCCTGTAAACATCAGTTGCCTAGTGGAGAGATGTGGCGTTAGAGTGGGTCCTACACGAGAAACAAGTGCAAAGTTAAAATTAACCCCAAAAAAAAAAGGGTTTTGGGGGGGGGAGGAATTGGTGGATTACTACTACTAGGTATAACCGTCTAAGTACAACATTCGAGGCACGCATGAAAAAATAAAAATAAAGAATGAATTTTGGGGGAAGGAACTCCGTTAAATAAACTACGAGAAGACACTTTTTTTTTGAAGGAAAAGGCGAATAAATAATGCATTCTTTCAAAAAGAGAAAAAAAGGACTAATTAATTCTAAGCGGTAACAAAAATCTCATTTTGATTTAGACAATTTATTTTAGTTTCTTAAAATGTGAAAGCTTCTCTCTCAGATTTCACTTTATGAACAAATCTATTCTTGAATCAAAATAAAATAGGAAGAGGAGAAAAATATCAGTTAAGAGATTCAAAGCCCAAGTCAAACCTAAATTTATATAATTTTTTTTTTTTCAATAATTATCTTTTTCTGATGAGATTTTGACAAAGAAGTGGATTTGTTTATAAACTGAAATCTGATGGGAGGGAATTTATTATTTTCAAAAAATCAAAATAAATTATCTAATTTAGCAAAAATTAAGTGATCACAGGTTTAGCCGAGTGTAACTATACCTCCTTCTAATGTTGAGGATCCGAGTTCAAATCTCTACTTTTCCAAAATAAAAAAATAAAAAAAATAAAAGCAAAAATCAAAGAGATTATTGTAATAAGAACTACAGAAGAAATTTACAAATTTTCTCTCCCAAAATCTTACTCAGCTTTCTCTTCTTTTGTTATTTCTACCCAGCTGGATAGAGATATCTCCCTCGTATATGTGGGTTTTGTTTATTTTTTACTTATTTTTTTGATAATTTAAATAGGATATCTAAATCTGGAAGAATTTAGGTGGCGGTGGACTTTTGAAAGGATGAAAGTGGTATCCCTAGTTGAGTCCTAGGTATTCTTCTCATAAGGTTGTGTACTAGTCATGTATACTTCGTTTACTATATTTTTCTTTAGCCCATTAGTAAGAATCAATGGTTTAATTTAGTTTATTGTTTAGTATTATCGTATCTTTGTAATTTGATGTCTATATCGGATCGTCATTGATTGAAATGAAATTTCTTTATTCAAAAAAACATATAAAAAATTCAAGAAGAATTTGAAAATATTGGGCATCATTATATGTCTGGAATTGTGAAAATAATTATTTTAGTACATGTACATTTGTCGTAAATATATGCTGCCAACTAATTATATTGAATTTTCCTGCAAAATAAAAAATGCAAATACGGGCAATAAAACTTTTACTTGGATATACATATATATTTGTAATGACGTTAGAGCGTAATTAAGGAAGAAGCTTGGTAGGAATAAATAAATAAATAAGAACAAATATATATGAAGATTTTCAGATTGGCGCGTGGTTGGTGATAACCTACAATTTATTTCTAACTCAAAATGTTATACGATTATAATTTATACGCACGTACTATGTTTTACTGCTCGTTAAGGAGGACATTAGCTAAACTTTTCAAGTTCCAATTGTTTGAGGCATATTTTCTTAAAACGGCAAACGTTGAACAACCTGATCATTGGTTTATTTTAGCACGTCTCTTCAACTTAATTACCACACAATTTAGAAATTCATGCACTGCTTGGAATACTATAATGAGAAAATAATTGTTTTTAGGCCTGGAAAAAAAGAGAGAGTAGATTCAAATGTTCTAATGAAGATCCTATGATGTAACATTCTTACCACTTATTTAGGCTCTTTTAATAGAAGAATAAATAATGAATTTTAATTGTTTTTTAGGTTGTGAAGAAGTAGAAATTATGCATTTTGAAAGGATAGTAAAATTTTGAATTTTTCACTTTTTAGTCTTCTAGGCTTGATAAACAATAGCTTAATTTTTCAAGAAAATGATAATTTGATCTGAGTTAGGTCTTGTTATATACCCCAATTTAATTTAAAATAAACATTGTGTTGATACCTACCACCATGATAAATTGATTTTTAGATCCCAAAACTTGGAGTATTAATGGTGTTGTGCGATCTCAAATTTGGGAAAATAGTGATCTCAAATTATTAGCAGATCAAGCCATAAATAGAAAGTTTGGTTTCACAAAGATCCAGTTCACATATTGGACATTTAATATTTAATCTGGCAACGGGGAGTATCTAGAAGAATCTTGGACAAATCAGGCAACTATTCTTTTAGGAAATTGACTTAAAAAGAGAGGTGACTAGCAAGCCCAATAATTGGGTTTAGCGGACAATTATTCTATTCTTATACAATTACTGCAATTTTATTGTATAATTTCTCATTCATAAAATTGAAAAATATAAGTTATCTTTATTTGAATAATGAGGGTTTAATCTCATTATTTTACGCACAATTCTATCATAAACATAGCCACTATGCTGAAATCATTCCTGAACTTTTTGATCTTGAACCACATTAAAATTTTGGTGTTCTTTATTATTTTACTAATTTTATGCAATTCAATTCATAAATATTAATTGCAAGTATCTTGTTTACCAAATTTCCGTCAATAAATGATTAATGTGAGCTCAAGATTTATGACTTTTTTCAAGGATGTATTTGCAAAAATTATTAAACTCGAAACTGAAAATTATATTTTACTGAAAACTATTATTAACATAAAATCTAGTATATAGGAACGCAAGCAACAAAAATATAATAAGAAAAAGAAAGAAACGACAACAAAATAATGGCATAGATGAAACACATATAGGTTAATTGATTTTACTTTGTATAAGATTTCTTAATTTTTTTTTAATGAATAGCACTTATAATGTTATGATATTGTAGTCGACCTATATATTGTGTGAGGAAATCAAATTAATTTCCGTGCTATATTTTACTTAGACTTGTTATAAAGAGTTTGGTGAAAACATTATTACTAACGTTAAGATACAGCCCTACCAAAGCTTTCTAGATGATTGAAAATAGATATTCCTCTACAACTGTCATAATTTCTCAACATTTCCACGTATGAGAATAAATGAAAAATAAAGACAGAATTGATGAAAGATAATAATGGACAACCGATAACGACTTCTTATTTAGTTTTTCTCTTTTTGATAAACGACTTCTTATTTAGTTTGTTTCTTTTGATTGATATCCTCAAAAGATCGTGTAAAATATATTTTTCATTTCCTTATTATTATTAGAGGAGCTATATTTGTATCCCACTCAATTATTAAGGCACCCTTATAATAAATAAAAAGACAAATAAGAATAAGAAATAAAAAATAAAAAATCATATGTTAAAAGCATCCCAAATACCCTAATTTTCTTCTCTGCAAATCTATGAACTAAAACAAATTAGTAATTTTAATTTTAAGGATAAAAAGATTGAATCATTGAACAAAAAATTATGAGAAAAATAAACAATTAACATGAAAAATTGAAACATTGTATTGAAAAAAAATAAAAAAATAAAATGAAGCAAATTGTGTATAAAGCAATTAAATTTTAGTTTCTCTGCTTTAATTTAATATTAAAGAGATTATCAAAAAAAATTATAATTGGAGGAGATGCATTACGCTTAAAAAAAATTGTAAAAAAAAAATAATAAAACAAAATATAGAAGGGAATTTAGAATGAGAACTTTCTGAAAATTGGAAAAAAAAAAAAGAAAGATAATGATGAGGTGATTTTCTTCTCTCTCTTTTTTTTTTTTCCCACTTAGATTGTCTCTTTTAGTAGTTATATTGATTAATGTGGTATCTTTATATGAAATTAGAGTGTATATATAATCTCCTTATTATTATTATTATTATTATTATTATTGTTTCCGTTAGTTCAATTCATTTTGTTGGGAAAATGTCAGTCCCTGTAAAATTATGTATCGACTATCTGAGCATATATAAAATATCAACGTCCACTCATAAAAGCCTTAAGCTAATGCAATACAGGTACATGTACACTACGAAGGCCTTCTGGATAAGTGGTTCTCACGTCGCAATTGAACAATACCCGTATATATATATATATATATATATATGGTCACGATTCTAATAATTTTTTTTTTTTTACCTATGTGTAGGTATCAATTTGGCCAATGAAAATTTAGCATACACATTTTTTTATTGTAAAAAATAAAAGAAAAAAAAACATTAATGATACACGTCTTTTCATGTATTTTATTATAGTAATTGGATCACCATTAGACGATGATCCAACGGCTAAAAAAAAATATCTATCATAGGTAAAAAAAAAAAAATACTTATTGGATTGGCAACCTATATATATATAGGTTATAGTTATTAAATAACTACTAGATTGGTGCCTATAGGGTACCATATATATATATATATCAAATAGATATAAAAAAACAAAAATCAAACAAAATTGGAACAAAACGATGGAAATTAGGAAAAGAAATTTTAGTATGTCACTCGTTTAATCAAATGGTAAATTTCATTTAGCAATTTTTTTTCTTCTTTCTTTCAACTAAGGAAGTAACTCGAAAAATTTAATTTAGGTTACTACACTTAAAACTTTTGTAACTAGCATAAAGAGGATTTTCCTTTTCTTTACAGAGTTTGGGATGGTAGCCAACTAGAGATATCTCAGAGTACTCATCAAACTATACAACTAATATAATCTAAAGTTGATGTCTCTATTATAAACGAAAAGCATAAGGGTATTGCTACTCGTATTTGCAAATATCTCTATACTTTAATTCAAACAACTACAAAAGAAAAGTAATACCAAAAAGGTTTTTTCTACGGTTTATTGCATCTCATCGTAGGTTTATATATTATAACACAAAATGCCACGTATAGCATAACTGTATGGTGATACTTGTCCGTCCCCAGAACGTATATTTATCTTACTTTCCATCGATTGTTGGTATTTTATACTTTAAGCTGCATCTTTAGTACACTTTATCATCGAATAACTTTGTTGCATGCCCATAGTAATCAGTTATAATTTGATATAAAAATATTAGAAACATTAAATGTCAAGAGAATAACAAATAAAAAAATAATGTTTTAGAAAGTCATTTTCCCCCACTATCAAGTATGCGATATGGACGTGGTTGCTCAATATTTTTTCTTTCATTTTCTATAATTGATACTTAATTTTTCACCCATAAAATGATAGAAAGGACTAATTAAAGAGAATATCTAAGCCAATAATTCTTAGTGACATTAAGATCTTTTGCGAATCTTTAATACTAGAGACATGAATTATTGAGGTACAATGCATACTCTAGATGCCTAAGCCAAAGAGGAAACATTCTTTAAATTAGACCATAATTTCTAGACTGATATATATACCAAAATAACCACATGGGTACTGGCTTTTCCCACAGAATATTTTGAGTCCTATTTATATTCACCTTTTGTCACGTAACCTTGTCATCATAGCTCAAAAAGAGAGAAAAATCAATCCTCAAATATTGTCTTGTTTCACCAGAAACGTCTTCTATTCTAATAAGCTCCCACATTTCAAGAGATTGGTTTCACTATAAAATTAAAGATATTGATGGATTACACTACTCATTTAAATACTTATTTCGAGTTCTCTCTTGGAAGCTTTTGTTTATCTTTTTACTAAATAAATTTCGGCTAGTTTAAACCAGGATAATATCACTTTTATATTTTGTATTTTGGCATTTTGTTTAATTATATCTTGTGTTTTGATTATTATCAATATTAATCCTTAAATTTGAAATCTATTATAAATTTATACCTTGACACTAATTTAGAGTAGTTAATTTACTAATATGCCGTTTAAAATATGGAAAATAAACTATATAAAAACTGATTCGAGAATAAGATTATTAAATCATCTTGATAAATTAATTGCTAAAAATTAGTATCATGGTATAAATTTGTAACAAATATTAAATCTAAGGGTCAATGGTAATAATAATCAAAACACAAAATACGAACTAAATAAAGTATCAAAATACAAAACATAAAAGTGATATCATCCCTTTTAACAATAATTTTAGCTTAGCAGTGACAAATTAGGTTTGATGAAATGTTCAAAGATCATATATAAATATACATAGGTATTTTTTATTTTACCTAAGTATAAGTTTTATCTTAGCATATATATATATGGTTCCCAATCTAATATGTATTTTTTTCACTTATTTATTAGTATTTCTTCTTTTAGCCATTAGATCATTGTCCAACGATTATCATAATTTTGATAGTTGGAAAAAAAATATAAATAAAAACCAATTATTTAATAGTTCTCTCTATATTTTACCATAAAAAGTGTGCCTAATCAATTTTAATTATAAAACAATATTCACGGATAGGTGATATTGGTATATATATATATATATAATTGGGTAAATGTTTGAAATTGAGCTATGAATCACATAAGGCACCGAGGCACTGACTTTTGTATTAATTGATGCACAGAGTATTTGATTTGACATGATTTAAAGTAGAGTACATATTTCAAAGTGAAACAACATTATTTTTTATAAACGTAAAAACAATAATGTATATTGTATTGTTAATAATAAACACTTTAACTTGTATACAAGTTGGCACAAAAATTAGTGTCCTTAACGTAACTCATAATAAAGTTTATCATGGGAACGCATATAAGACCTTCTTTCCCTTTTTCTTTGGTTGGATTTCCATAGTTCCCATAAGGCTACAGCGGCCTGTCTCCAATATTGTGGTGTTAAAATCAAATAAAAATTATAGCGTACTAGTTATAGTTCATCTTAAATTCTAGTTAGATACGGATTTGTCTTTGACTCACACATTTGGCTTTATCCACATCATCATTATAGTGTAACACAATGCTTGTGGCGATAACAACTTGTAGGAGAAATAAGTTTAAATTAAGGGGCTGGGTCGAGCATGGCCACTGCTTTTTATTAAATAATGCCTCTTCTAATTCCAGAGTTAAAATGATAGAATCCTAAAAAGAAATCAATTAATTAGAAAAAAGTTTGTGTTGGGATATATATATATAGAATAAGAATGATGCATATTGAATCCTTTTCCTTTCTTTTGGTTGGTGGTAGCCATGTAGGAAAACACACAAAAAGGATTACTCCGAACGGAAAAAAAAAAAAAAAGAGATCGCAAAGTTGTGTGGATATCTCACTCCACCGTCTACTTTGGTTTGAGTTGATTAGAGCTACTTTCTTTAATTAATGCCATGCCCATCACACTCTTCTTTTCGCTCTCGCTAAAAATAACGTTCTCTCAACTTTACGTTAATTATTATTCATTATATATGAAATGGGTTTCATCGTCAATGTCATGCGTTTCAAATCTAGATCCTTCACTTGCTTCTTTACATCACTAGCTATAAAAGAAGACTGAAATATAAATAGAAAATTGTAGATGTCTCATTGAAGGTAGGTCCAACATTAATCAAGTTGCCCAAGCCATGATGTCACATAGTTTGCTAAATGTTTTTTGATAATGGGTAAAGCAAATAAGCCCCTCCATCATGCCCACACCGTACTGATGGTCCTCTTCTTGTTTGACCTCATTTGTGGGTCCTTAATACCCTATTGTTTTGCTTTGATATGGTTTTGTGTCAGGTCACCAACAATACCAGAACTCTTTATGTATTTATTTTTTTAATGGAAACCGCATAATTAATACAATGAGAAAATGCAATCCATATAGATCGGCGACTCTAAGCATCCTACCTAGTTACTATCCACTTATAACATCTTTAACTCTATTTTCGCAACTGAAAGCATCACAAAAATAACTACCAAAAGTCTCTCATACGTTGTACTATAATAAATAAAACATAATATCTTGTATAGAAAATTACCCTGGAGAATAATACAATTGTAAATTTTGAGCCATCAGATTTTTATCATACTCTGTCATATTTTGCATATATATATATATATATATTGGCTTCTTATATTATATAATATTATCAAAGATTGTGAAACAATAAGTAGTACACAAGATAGATGTTTTCTCTACATAAAACATATAATTGGTGACTATTTTAGTTGATGAATGTGTAAACAGAAGTAAAAAGACAGCCGTAATAGTAATATTAAAAAGGACCACCATAATATTAATAGTGAAAGAAGGCAGTCGTAATAACAATAGTAAAAGGTGGTGTTCTCACTACCTTTTAAGGCCTATAAATAAAGGTTTTATTTTTTCATTCTCTTCATCCCAAAACTTGGAAATATTTGAAGTTTTTTCTTTTAATTAAATCTTTTCTTTTCTTTTTATTTCTCCTTTCAAAAAGAGTAGAGTTTCTTTGTAAAAAATGAGGTTTCAAAGAGTGGCAGTGTAAGGTGTGAATGAGAGAATACTTATGAGAAAGTGTTTGAGTGTATTGGGGTCATTAGGTAGAAAAGCGGGAAATCTATATGATTGTAGAATCTTTTCATATAGTGAAATTCTTTTATGAGAGATAGTGATTTTTTTTCTTGATTTGAGAGTTTTCCACTTAAATTGTTGTGTTGTGAGATTGGTTCTATTCCTTGTTATTATTTATTTATTATTCTGATATTTCTTTGAATTGAGATTCTGGGAGCGGTGAATCTGGGTCGGTCAGATTCTCAACAAGTGGTATTAGAACGGGGTTCTTCAGTGCACTATAGCATAGTGTTAGTCTGAGAATTTCCGTATAAGGAAGCTATGTTCAAGTGGGAGCATTTGAACTTTTTAATCCATTTTGAAAATTTTCTTAGCACTTTTTCAAGCTAGAAGCACAAAGTGAGATGTCAGGAAACAAGATTTCAATTCCACTCAGATCTGATGTGGAGAAATTTGATGGGAACATCAACTTTAGCTTGTGGCAAATACAAGTCAAGGATTTATTGATTCAATCTAGATTGCACAAGGTTTTGAAAGGTAGAGAGGCTTACAAAGGCAAAGATTCTGAGAAATCTAGTATGAGAAATAAAGACTGAGATAATTTGGATGAGAGAGTTATAAGTACGACACGTATGTGTCTAGCCAAAAATTTCCTTACAAATGTGCTTGGAATAACAATGGCCAAATATCTCTAAAAAAAAAGCTTGAAGGATTGTATCAGGCAAAAGGTATCTCAAATCGAGTGTAATTGAAGGAGCCGTTTCATATATTGCGTATAAATGAAGGTACGAAAATTTCTGATAATCTAAGTATATTAAATGGTATCATTTTCGAACTAGAGGCAATTAGAGTGAAGATTGAAGATGAAGATAAGGAATTGTGATTCATCTAGTCTCTTCCACCTTTTTATGAGCATATAAAATCTATTTTGGTGCATGGGAACGAGATTATAGTTTTTTCTAAGGTCACAAGTAAACTTTTGTCTGAAGAAAGAAGGCTAACAGGTAGTGGAAGTAATGTTCCATCTAAGGGCTCAGCATTGGCAGTTGACACTAGGAAGAAAAACTCTATGAAAAAGAATATAATATACTAGAGGTGTGGACAATCTAGGCACCTGAAAAGAAATTGTCAAAAAAGGTAAAGCGGGTTCGGCTAAAAGCTCCAAATCTGGTTATACTGCTAATATTATCTCCTATGATGGAGACAATGATCTTGTCCTTTGATCATGATATGTGCATCCTCATGGCATGCCGTTTATCTCCAAAAATATCATGAAAAAGGATGTGTCACAATTAGCGGCAGTAAGTTTGCACATATGCATTAGTTTGGCGTTGATATAAGGTGTGTGCTGAATGATATCGATGGTTGATGGATTCCCGGAGAAGCCAAATGTGGGAGTCAGTACCATAATTATCAGCAAGGTTCTTTCGACATAAGCTGAGATGAAATTCTTAGAATTCATCAATTCTAAGTGGTATATATATTTATATGGTGGAGTATGATTGTCAATAAAGACAATAATAACAATATAAGCTATGAGATAAGACGTATATGAAGAAATTATTAAAATCAAATTTTCAAATGGGAGATTGTTGATGTATGTGTGAACAAAAGTAAAAAGAGTAGTCGTAATAGCAATAGTAAAAAAGACAGCTGTAATAATAATAGTGAAAATAGCAATCGTAATAGTAATAGTGAAAAGAGACAGTCGTAATAACAATAGTAAAAGGTGGTTCTCACTACCTTTCAAGGTCTATAAATAAAGGTTTTATTTCTTCATTCTCTTCATCCCAAAACTTGGAAGCATTTCAAGTTCTCTCTTTTAATTAAATATTTTCTTTTCTCTTTGTTTCTCCTTTCAAAGAAAGTAGAGTTTCTTTATAAAAGAGAAGGTTTCAAAGAGTGGCGGTATAAGGTGTGAATGAGAGAATACTCGTGAGAACGTGGAAAAAAGAGAAATCTATATGATTGTAGAATCTTTTTATATAGTAAAATTCTTTTCTGAGAGACAATAATTTTTCTCCTAATTTGGGAGTTTTTCACTTAAATTGTTGTGTTATGAGATTGATTTCTATTCCTTGTTATTATTTCTTTTTTATACTGGCATTTCTTTGAAGTGAAATCCTAAAAACGGTGAATATAGGTCGGTCATATTTCTAACACTTTCTTGGTCATTGTCAATGATGACATAATAGCGGGGTAGGAACTTTCTGTGTTAATCAACATGTATTCTAGTGCTTATTAATTTGCAAAAGCAAAAAAATATAGATATTATTTGCTAATTATCATCAGAGCATCCCACTAAGCAATGAAAAAAGGGCACCTTCGACCTAATGATTTATTTATTTTTTATTTTTTTCGTTGGTGGTTCTCATTAATTTGAGCATATAGAGAAACCATTAATGCTTATTTTGCATTTCCTTAATGGCTAGTGTGGGGCCCGCTTTTAGATCATGCACCACGTGGACGATTAAGTGGCAGAACAAGTCACAGAGAGGCACACTGGCCGACACGTATCCATAAGGATCGCTTAAAAACTACATGAGTCGCACATGATACCATATGGGCCCGTGGGCTATCGAAGGCCGGGGCCGAGTCTATCCCAGACCCTGTATGGGTTCAGCCCAGTCTAATTCTTACCTCGACAGCTAGGGGTCAGGAGCCTCGAGGGTCTTCCGCCAAGAAGATCATTGGAGGTAGCGCACTGCTCCAGACATGGACAGGATATTTAATGTAATCCTGAGTAGGTGTCCACATTGGGTAAACCTTCTTGACAGAATGTCAGCTTGTCAAAATCTCACCCCTGCTGGGCTCGAGTTATAGGGGACGGCGAAAAGTAGGTCACGACGATGCAAAGGAAATTACGGTAATCATGGCCCATGATATCTGGAGTAAGTCATGAATAATAAAAGGTACTCGGTCCTAAGATTAAGAGCCAAGAGGTTCTCAGTTCCAGGACTATATATATGAGCCATGCATCCCCCTGAGGACAGGAAGCATATAAGCCTAAAAAGAGAAAAACTAGATTTTCACTACTAAATCTCAGGGATAAATATTTGACTTAATTATCGGAGAGTCTTTGCAGGTGGCCACCCCCGCCTCTCCGACCCAACTTGAATTTAAAAGTGCTCTGGGATAGTGAGAATACGTGGACAATTGGTAGATACAGCATCAGTAGTTAAGAGATACGTGGACAGCTAGTGAGGATTGCCCCAACAGTTTGGTGCCATCTGTGGGAATCCTAAGTGCGAGAGAAAGAATAAGAGTCTCACGACCGTGCTCTTCTTGAACAAACAAAAAGCCATACGACACTGGATGGCGCCCTCAAGAATGGCAACGAGAAGCACACGTCCCGACGCCGAAGGAAGCTCCCAGGAGACACGACCCAACCTAGAGCAAAAGTTGGACTAAATACTCACCGCCTTGGCAGAAGCAAACAGGAAGATAGAGATGGCTCACGAGGCCATCCTAGGCCTAAAAAATGAAGTCGCAGAAGTTCATAGAGGTAACGCTCACTTTGAAGGGTTGTTGGCAAGTGAAACCAGGAGCTGGCAAAGGGAGGATTTTGATGAGGAAGTCCGGCAAGAGTATAGGAGTCAACCGCCAAGGGAAGTCCCAACCCCGTCTAGATCGCGGCGCAGGGGGAACGACAAAGTCAGACAAGGTCTTTCTGAGCGGGAGCAGTGGTGGACGGAAGATACCAGGAGAGCCCTGAAGGTGCGTTTCCTAACTGGAAATAAGAGATAATGGTGGAGCTAAGTAAGAGGCTCGGGGCCCATCACAGCCAGACCTCCAATGATCTGGTAGAACAGACCGTGCAAGGGATCAACCGGACGGCCTTCGCCAATTAGATCTAGCTAGAGCCCAAGTCGAAGGACTTCACAACCCCGACCTTCAGACCATTCGAAGGGAAGATCGATCCCCTCGACCATATATACCATTTTCAGCAGAAGATGGCCCTGGAGACCAGAGATGAGGCTATGACCTATAAAGTCTTCTTCACCACCCTGGCAGGGCCAGTCCTGCTGTGGTTCAGACAACTCCCGGAGAAGTCTATAAATGAGTTTGGAGATTTTTGCTAACTTTTCTTACAACAATACACGGGCATCCGGAAGTAGTAGAAAACCATGCAAGACCTCGACCGGTTGGAGCAATCCACGAACGAGTCTCCAAGGGAATACTTGTCGCGTTTCCTGGAGGTAATGTTCTTAGTACACAATGCTGACTCGGCCAAAGCCGCGAGCTCGTTCGTTAGGGGCCTACAGCTGGGATCGATGCTGTCGGACCATCTACTCTTGAATTTACCATACGACATGGCAGACATCCAGGAAAAATCGGAAGGGGTCTTTAGGGTGCTGGAACGCCATCAGAAAGTACCTAAGGCCTCCGCCGCGATAACGATAGTGCCGGCATAAACCCTGGCCATAAATGAAGAGGCCTGCACTAGCCCAGGGGGTGGCTCCGGAGCAGAGAGCCCCAACCCAAGGCGGTCAATAGAGCGATAAGAGGAAGACGTTTAAGGAACCTCTGCCGAAGTACGAGCTCAACACGCTGATCGACGTGACCTACCTCCTGAACAAAGACAGGGGAATTTTCAAAGATCCGCCCAAATCTGATGTTCCCGAACACATGAAGAACAGGAGCAGGTATTGCTAATTTCACAAAGATCACGGGCATGATATCATCAACTTCTGTAGCCTTTACGCACAGGTTATGATGGCAATCCATGCCGGTAATTTGGATCAGTACGTGAAGACGGGCGGAACCCAGTCCAAGGAGGGCGTCGTCGGGCCCGAAAGAGGGAAGCAAACCCAAGCCTCTGGATAGGGAGATCAGGCTCTGAGAATAGTGCTGATAATCATAGGCAGACCAGAGCCTACCCAGATTCAGGAGGAAAAGGAAAAATGCCAGAAAAAACCGAAGAGAGGGTGAAGTGCCTAAGGGGCATAGGGCACTCTATAAACCACCTGACGACGGGAGAAAGTCATCGCCTTCACCCAGCAAGACTTGGCCACGTTGCACCTACCCCATGATGAGCCCCTGGTGATTAAGCTGCAGATTGACTCTGCGCTGGTCAGAAGGGTCCTGGTCGACGGTGGAAGTAGCGTCCATATCCTGTTCCTCAGCATGTTCGAAAACATGGGCTTTAGTTGGAGCGCACTCAGGCTGACCTGTCAGCCACTATTCACCTTTAACGACACTAAGATCGGCCCCTTGGGCATTGTAACTCTGAAGGTATATGCTGCGGAGAGGTGCTTGGACGTAGACTTTGTCGTCATCGATTGCCAGTTCCCCTTCAACGTCATCGTGGGGAGAGGGTGGATCCATGCTATGCACGGGTTCACCTCCACCCTTCACCAGGTTCTAAGATGCTAATCGAGGGATGGTACCTACACGATAGACATCAAAGGAGACCAAACTTCCGTGAAGAAGTGTTTCGCGACCGCCTTGAAGGGACCGACCAGAGCACGAACATTTCGACAGGGGACATATAGTAATTAGAGGACCGCCTGCCAGCATATATAAAGCAGATCGAAGAGGAGTCTGATGGGCCAGAGACCATAATTGAGGAGCTAGTGGTGGTCCCTTTGAAGGAAGCAGAACCAGAGAAAATGGTCTTGATCGGGGTCCTACTACCCAAAGAAGAAAAGAGTGAGCTGTTGGAATTCCTTAAGCGGAATAATGACGTCTTCGCGTGGTCCCACGATGACATGCCTAGAATAGACCCCACACGTGCCTACCACCAAATAAACATAGACTCCAATTTTTCTCCGGTCAGGCAGAAACCCCGAAGGTTCGCACCAGAGCAAAATAGGGTGATTAACAAAGAGGTCGAGATGCTGTTGGAAAATAGCTTGATCATGGAGTGTGCATACCCGTGCTTGGTCTCCAACCTGGTGGTGGTGAAGAAGAAAAATGGTGATGATCGGACCTACATAGATTTCACCAATTTGAACAAGGCCTGCCCCAAAGATAGCTTCCCCCTACCGAACATCAGTCAAATGGTTGACGCGATGATGGGATTCGACAGGATGAGCTTCCTAGATACCTACTCTGGATACAACCAGATCCTCCTATATGAGGAAAACCAGATCCACACGACGTTCATTGCGAAGAGGGGTCTATACTATTATAGACGCATGCCTTTTAGCTTGAAGAACGCGGGGGCGACCTACCAGAGGCTCATGAATAAAATGTTCGCTGAGCTCCTGGGAAAGACGATGGAAGTCTACATCGACGACATGGTTGTAAAAAGCAAAGAAGCTTCGGGCCACCTGGGGTATCTAGATGGATGTTATCAGATTCTAAGGCACTATCGAATGTGTCTGAACCCCAAGAAATGCGCGTTTGTGGTGTCCTCCGGCCAGTTCCTGGGGCACATCATGAGCAGAAGGGACATTGAGGCCAACCCGACCCAGTTGTCCTCAATCGCAGATGTACAGAGACCCTTGACGATTAGGGAGGTCCAGCGCTTAACCAGAAAGATAGCCGCACTCAGCCAGTTCATCTCCAAAATGTCTAACCGATGTAAACCTTTCTTCCAGTACATAAAAAAAAGTTCCACAGTCGTTGGGGGGAGGAGCAGGACAAGGTGCTGATAGAGCTCAAACTATATTTAAGTCACCCGCCTATCCTGGCTTCCCCAACGGAAGGGCAGTGCCTATATGCTTATTTGGCAGTGTCCGAAGTAGTGATCAGTGCCATACTGTTCGTTGAGGAAGACAACGAGCAAAGGCCGATATTTTACATAGGCCGCATGCTTCTGGACGCCGAGACGCGATACAGTATGGCAGAGAAACTGGTCTTCGTTTTGGTCAACGCTAAGGAAAGGCTAAGGCAGTACTTCGAGGTACACTCGGTTACAGTGTATACGGACTTTCCCATCTGATAAAACTTAGACAAACTGGACCTCTCGGGATGACTGACCAAATGGGCCATCGAGTTAGGGATATATGACATTGAGTATCGGCCTCGAGTAGCGAAGAAATGTCATGTCATGGCAGACTTCCTAGTGGAAATCCAGTCCTTCGGCGAGCTGCGCGACCTGCTCTGGACATCTCCGGCTCACATCCCTTCAGCCTGGATCCTCTACACTGATGGATACACGAATGCCTCGGGGTCAGCTATCGGGATAAATCTTTGAGGCTTTGAGGGCTCAAGGTAGATAAAGCTTTGAGGCTTGGTTTCCAAGCAATGAAAAATGAGACAGAGAACGAGGCACTACTGCAAGGCCTTGAGCTGGCTCTGCACTTCAGGGTTGAGAACATTATGGTAAGGACCGACTCGCAGCTGATCATGGGCCAGGTTAGAGGAGACTTCGATGTAAGAGAGCCAAGATTACACAGGTATTTCTCCAGGGTAATGGGGGTGAAAGCCCGCTTTAACAGCTTCGATATCGAATAGATGCCCAAGGAGATGAACCAAACGGCCGATGAGTTAGCTAGAAGTGCGTCAATCGGGGGGACAATTAAACACACGGAGATTCTGCTAGAGGGTGAAAATACGAGAGACCCTTTGGAGACCCCCACACACCATGTGTTCACGACTGATTCTGAAGATGAAGGCTGGATGAGACCCATCACCCAATACTTGGTGTCGGGAAACTACCTGTGGACCCCCAAAAAGCAAGATCGATCAGGCTGAAGACTGGCCGATACTCGATGGTGGTTGGCCAACTGTATAGAAGGTCCACAATGGAACTAATGCTGAGAAGCGTAGGCCCCATTGAGGCGCAAAAACTGATGAAGGAAATCCACGAGGGAGCGTGTGGCAACCATTCTGGCGGGCGTAGCCTCGCCCACAAGGCCTTGACGGGTGGATACTTCTGGCCTTACATAATGACCAAGGCAGCCCAGTTCGTCAAGAAATGTGATAAGTGCCAGAGGTTCGCCCCCCTGAAATGCCAACCAATGGAAGAGCTCCATTCAAACATAACTCCGTGGCCCTTTGCTAAGTGGGGCCTAGACATCGTCGGAGAGCTCCCCACGAGTCCAAAAAGAATAAGATATGTTTTGCTGGCCACCGACTACTTTACCAAATGGGTAAAAGCTGAAGCCTACACGACCGTCAATAAAGCAGACACGATTAACTTCATTTGGAAAAACATAATCTGTCGATACGGAATCCCGAAAGAGATACACGTTGACCATGGCACGCAGTTCCAGAACGCCAAGCTTAAAGAGCTATGTGAGTTGTATGACATAAAGCTCAGCTTCTCATCCGTAAGCTACTTTCAAGGGAACGACCAAGCGGAAGCCATAAACAAGGCCATATTCAGCAATATAAAAAAAAACCTGCAGGAGGTTAATGGAAGGTGGTTAGAAGAACTACTGGCCATCGTGTGGGCCCATCGGACCACAGAGTGTAGGTCAATAGGAAGAACAACGTTCGCCAAGGTCTACGGGTCAGAGGCTGTGATCTCGACCGAGATTGTCCTCCCGACCCTTCGCTCCGAAGTGGTGAGAGACGCCTCATTGAACGAGCAGTAGCTAAGCTGCAACACAAACCTCCTGGAAGAAACAAGGGACATGGCTCTGGTCCATTTGGCCTCGTACCACCAGCAAGCCAGGTATAACTACGCAAAGAAGGTTAATGCTTGTCGGTTAACACTGGAGAGTGGGTCTTGAAGGTCAGAACAGGAAACTCCTCGAAGCTAGAATCTAACTGGGTCGGGCCCTACGAGGTGATTAAGGCGCTTGACAATGGTGCATACGTCCTAAAAGAATTCAAGACCGGGAAGGGCCTACCTAACACGTAGAATGCCCAGCACTTAAAAAAATACTACGTATGAGATACATGTAAATGCTTGTATTGTTAAATAGCTTAACTCCGAAATAGGATAGGTTGTCTCTTACATGGACTTGTCCATTGGATTGCTATGTAAAAGAGTCTGCTAGCATACCTTAATAATGATCGTACTATGGGAATCAAATCGGGCAATAAAGTACTTGCCGATGGCCCGAGAAAATGTACGAAAAGGAAAGAGTTACGCAATAAAATGCTTGCCAGCAAACCTCAATAACGATCGTACTATGGGAATCACATCGCGTAATAAAGTGCTTGCCGATGGCCCGAGAAAACGTACGAAGAGGAAAGAGCTGCGCAATAAAATGCTTG
>JXTB01000283.1:185026-202362 GCA_002914805.1 Parasponia andersonii | reverse complement strand
AATCTTTCGAAGATGTATACCAGATAATGAGGTAAATAGTGTCATATACTTTTGTCATACAGAAGCATGTGGAGGTCACTTTTCGTCAAAAAAGATAGCTGCAAAAATCTTGTAGTGTAGATTTTATTGGCCAACTTTGTTCAAAGATACTCATGTTTTTTGCAAATCTTGTGCAAATTGTCAAAAATTAGGGTCAATTTCAAAACGTTACATGATGCCTTTAAATCCTATTTTGGTGATTGAAATCTTCGACTGTTGGGGTATTGACTTTATGGGACCTTTTCCACCGTCATTTGGTTTTGTGTACATTCTAGTAGCCGTTGATTATGTATCAAAATGGGTAGAGGCAATTCCAAGTCGAAATAATGTCCATAAAACAGTGATTAAATTTTTGAAAGAAAACATTTTGAGTCGATTCGGGATTCCTTGAGCCATGATAGTGACAGGGGAATACATTTTTGTAATAAGCCATTTGAGTCATTAATGAAGAAATATGGAATCACACACAAAGTTACTACCCCTTATCACCCTCAAACAAATGGACAAGTAGAACTTGCAAATAGGGAGATTAAACAAATTTTGGAGAAAACAGTTAACCCAAAGCGTAAAGATTAGTCTTTGAGACTTAGTGATGCACTTTGGACTTATCGAACTGCTTTCAAAACCTCACTTGGCATGTCACCCTTTAGGATAGTTTATGGAAAACCTTGTCATTTACTTGTGGAACTTGAACACAACGCTTTTTGGGCCATTAAAACTTTCAACTCAAATCTTGATGTTGCTTGTAAGTTGCGAAAATTGCAAATAAATGAGCTTGAAGAATTGAGAAATGATGCATATGAGAATTCGAAAATTCATAAGGCTAGAACCAAAACTTTTCATGACAATGTAATTTCAAGAAAAACATTTGTTGTTGGTCAAAAGGTCTTGCTTTATAATTCTCGACTTCACATATTTCCTGGAAAATTGAGATCAAGGTGGAGTAGACGTTTCATTATAAGACATGTATATTCTTATGGTGCTGTTGACATTGAAAATCCCAAAAATGGTAATATTTTTAAGGTGAATAGACAAAGACTCAAACCATTTCTTGACAATCAAATTCTTCAAGAGGAAGTCCTTTACCTCAGTGATCCATGTCATTAGTGATCATAATTTGTTGTAAATCTTCAATTCTCTATTTTTAACTTTGTTTGATCTTGCAGGTTGCTTTTTATGTGTTTGTTTGCTTCTTTCATTACTTTCCCAGTTAAGTGGCGGATAACGGTACTTCGTGACCTTTAAGTCAGTTTCTTCAGTTTCCCACAATAATTGAAGAAAAAAAAATGAAAATAAAAAAATAAAAAAAATTGTGCATAAAGTTCCAATCTCTCATCAGGATTCACAACATCTTTTTACTTCTTTCCTTTTCGTTTCAATTTTTTTCTTCAAGATGGATGTCACTCTTTCAAAATTGCAAAAATACTTTCCTTCTCTTCCTCAAAATGCTCTGCTAAAAGTTTACCTTGTTAGGTGTGAAAGATTAAGGTTACTAATGCATATGGGCATTCCTGAAGATGTCAGTTGGATTATTGAAGCAAAGGTACGATTATCAGGTGAGTTTTTAAATTCATTTGTTTCATACATGCCTGGTCATGGTAAAAGCTCATTTGCAAAAAAGCGTCGTGCTAAAAGAATGAAAGTTTGTCATAAATGTACACGATGGACTTGTAATACAAAATACCGCTCTTTAGGAATGGTATCCACAAATCGTGATGATAAAATAAACTTTATTAAGGATGGCATGAGTAAGAGGTCATTGGCTGATCTCTTATCGTCTCTTGAGATGCATTCTAGTGGAGATGTACATATTGCAATTCACAAATTGTGGCCTCAATTTCAACAAGAGTATGAGCGATATAGTCTTGGGAATCTGACTTTAAAAGACTCTGTTTGTCAATTTATAAGAAAATTGGATGGGAAGCCAATCCTCGACCCATAGAGGGCGTTTAAGTCGTTACTGGACGTATATATGCATGCTTTGCTCTTTTGTCATTTTGTTAAAATTTTCAATTTTTTTTTTACAATAGCCGACCTACCCCCGTAGGTGCTATCATTGCATTACTTTTCCCATCTCTATAAATACATCACTTCTTTTCTCCATTTTCATTCAACTCAAACTCATTTATTAGTTTAAGAGGAGTGTTAAAATGGCCGAATCTTCATCTAGTAAAATCAAAAACATTTGTGTATTTTATGGATCCAGTCCGGGAAAAGATAAAGAGTTCCTAGAGGTAGTAAATCACCTTGGTAAGGTGTTAGCTGAAAGAAAAATCCATTTAGTTTATGGGAAAAGTAGTCTTGGGTTAATGGGGAGTGTGTCAACAGCTGCATTCATTGGAGGAAGTCAAGTTTTGGGAATCATCCCAAAAGCTTTGACTGAAGGAAACNCAAAGGTACGATTATCAGGTGAGTTTTTAAATTCATTTGTTTCATACATGCCTGGTCATGGTAAAAGCTCATTTGCAAAAAAGCGTCGTGCTAAAAGAATGAAAGTTTGTCATAAATGTACACGATGGACTTGTAATACAAAATACCGCTCTTTAGGAATGGTATCCACAAATCGTGATGATAAAATAAACTTTATTAAGGATGGCATGAGTAAGAGGTCATTGGCTGATCTCTTATCGTCTCTTGAGATGCATTCTAGTGGAGATGTACATATTGCAATTCACAAATTGTGGCCTCAATTTCAACAAGAGTATGAGCGATATAGTCTTGGGAATCTGACTTTAAAAGACTCTGTTTGTCAATTTATAAGAAAATTGGATGGGAAGCCAATCCTCGACCCATAGAGGGCGTTTAAGTCGTTACTGGACGTATATATGCATGCTTTGCTCTTTTGTCATTTTGTTAAAATTTTCAATTTTTTTTTTACAATAGCCGACCTACCCCCGTAGGTGCTATCATTGCATTACTTTTCCCATCTCTATAAATACATCACTTCTTTTCTCCATTTTCATTCAACTCAAACTCATTTATTAGTTTAAGAGGAGTGTTAAAATGGCCGAATCTTCATCTAGTAAAATCAAAAACATTTGTGTATTTTATGGATCCAGTCCGGGAAAAGATAAAGAGTTCCTAGAGGTAGTAAATCACCTTGGTAAGGTGTTAGCTGAAAGAAAAATCCATTTAGTTTATGGGAAAAGTAGTCTTGGGTTAATGGGGAGTGTGTCAACAGCTGCATTCATTGGAGGAAGTCAAGTTTTGGGAATCATCCCAAAAGCTTTGACTGAAGGAAACATCACCGGAAAAACGATTGAGGAAGAATTGAAAGTGTCAACAATGCATGAACGAATACAAAAGATGCTTGACCATTCTGAGGCTTTTATTGCCCTACCAGGGGGCATTGGAATATTAGAAGAAATTTTTCAAATTGCTTCTTGGGCTCAGCTGAAAATCCATCAAAAACCCATCGGCCTATTAAATGTTAATGGTTTCTTTAATGGTTTGTTGTCCTTTCTAGATCATGTTGTAGAACAGAAGTTTATTTCTGATTCTTCAAGACGAATCTTCATCTCTGCCATAACTCCTGAGAAATTGATTGATCAATTGCAAATCTATGTTCCAGAAGTTGATCCAGCCATAACTCAGTTAGACTGGTCAAACAAAGAATGTCAAAAAAACCAGATTGGATCTGTCTCTTAGTCTATAAAACTTTCTTGTCTCATGGTTTTTCTCACTGTATTTTATTTTCTTAATGTATCTTTCAGGTTTTTCAGTAGTTCATGTCACAGGTAATGTTATTTATACTTTTCTTATTTAACTCAAGACATTTGAAATAATGTTTGATTCTGGTTGGGGGGAAGGGATAGTTAACACCCAAAAAAATAAAATCAAAAAAAAAGAAAAAAAAAAAGAAAAAAAAAACCTTTTTGCTGTTATTAAAACTATTGGACATAGTGACTACGTCATTGATGTTAGAGTAAGGAGTAAGTTTACTCTTGAGACGCATCATAGTGGATATATAATATTGAGTCTTGATTTTTAAATTTCCCAATATTGTTTCATCATGCATTTCTTTTTGAATTATTCAAATTTACAAACTCTTGGAATATGTTCATATACTTATTTAGCAAATATTCATAAACCATCCGCTGCACACACATACGCACACTTTGACATCTAATTGTGGGTTGCAAATTGAACTGCTATGATACTCAAGTTCTTATATTTTATTAAAGGTAGCAACTAAGGGCAGGGGTAAAATAAAAAAAAAATTATTAATAATAAAAAAAAAAAAAGAAAAAAATACATATTATTATAAAGAAAAAATCATAGAAAATTTTAGTTTTGTAGCCTCCTTGACTCGAGCAACTAAGCCTGAAGAGGTGTCTTAAAACCTAGTATCCTAAGGCCAACTGGCTTGGGAGTTATTGGCCTAAAACTCATTACAAGAGTTAAGGAGAAAGCTTAAGGAAACTATACATTGCACTATCTATGATTGCCTTATTTAATAAAAGCATCTGCAACCTGAGTTATTAAGCTCGTAGGGATGTCTCAACACCTAATGTCTTAAGGCCAACTAGTCTGGGAGTCATTAGCCTAAAGCTCGCTACATGGGTTATGGATGTATTGTTCATAGTATTGTGTTTTAAAAAAAAAACAAAAAACAAAAACAAAAATTGCCCTATACTCAAAGAAGCTACCCTCGGTAAAATATTAGAACTTATATTACATTTTTTAATTAAGCCTCATGATTATGTGTTGTTATATGATCACAAAAAGGAAGGTTTATTAATATTTTAACTTAAAAATATTTGATTCAACGAAAATTGAGAGTTTGTTTATTTTGATAAATCAAAGAGAGAAAAAGTAGTGATTACTTTGAAAGGAAATTTTGTTAAGTAATAACGCTTTAATTACTAGGGACTAGTAATAAGCTGATTAGGGGGTGTGATGAACGTCTAATTGTGTACATTTATTATGGGATTAGATCATCATTATACACTTAGAGTTTCATTAAATTCCCTATTTTAAAGCACTTTTGGAGACATAGGCATAAAAGCAAGAATTACCTCTAATTTGTGCTAAATATTCATTTCTGCGTAGGTTTCGTAAAATAGGCACAGATTCTAAACTACACGGGATTTTGATCCAATTCTTGAATTCATGGATTCTGGACTCAATTATTCACTAAGTTCAATTCACAAGATCTGCCCAGATTATTCCAAAATGGGTCTCAAATGGACAATATTATAAATTGAACTGCACCCACGTTCAGCCCAACACCCTTTATTGTTTGGCCCATTCTGACCTCATTACAATATCAAATGGAGTGATTCGTGATGCTATGGATACGTACAAAAAATTATCTAGATGGTTTATTCTTTGAGAAAATTCAAAAAAATCCGAAATCTGGGTAAAACGTTCAGATCTTTCCACATGATAAGATCAACAACCGATTTTGACTCAGCAGAACCAATCTTCACCAATTTTGCTATAAGTTAAGAAATACTTCTCCAATGGATGTAATTTTGGTGGCATACGACTTCTAAAAGATAAGGCTTCAATTTTTCTTTTGATCAAGACATTTCTCATCCAAATTCATGAAGTTTCAGATACATCTTTGGGAGAGACTGAATCTGCCAAAACAAGTTGCCAACTTGCTCTTATCTTTAATTTACAAATTTTGACTTTGTATCTCTAAATTTTCCTATAAATAGATACTTAAGCTAGGCTTAGGAGGCATCTTGGTTTTGTAACAAGATCACTCTCTTTTATTCTCCTCTTGTTATTCATATTATTTTAATCTTGCTTTGCCTTCAAAATAGTAAGAGTTTTGTGTTTAATTGTGATGTTCATACTGTGTTCTAGGATTGAGAGCCAAGAGGTTCTCAGTTCCATGACTATATATATGAGCCATGCGTCCCCCTCAGTACAGGAGGCATATAAGCATAAAAAGAGAAAAACTAGATTTTTTCCACTAAATCTCAGGGATAAATATTTCACTTAAGCATCAGAGAATCTTTGCAGGTGGACACCCCCGCCTCTCTGACCCAACTTGAAGTTAAAAGTGCTCTGGGATAGTAAGGATACGTGGATAGTTGGTAGACACAGTATCAGCAGTTAAGAGATACATGGACAGCTAGTGAGGATTGCCCCAACAGCTAGCATCTTATTTACTTCAGGACAATCAGTATTGAGGGTACATAATATCAAAGCAAGTATTTTGAAGTTCAAACTCGTACAAATATTGGATTCTTTTATATATCACATTCTGTTACTTAGTCCCAGCTCTATAGTTAGAACATGATAATAAAAACCATTACTGCTTTGACTTGCAAATATTTTACAACGCGATTACACCTCCAATTAATCACATACAGTCATAAAATAATTTATGAATCGAGCATAAAATAATAGATTTTAGAAATTGTACTTGATCACAAATGGACTAATATAGAGGCTTCTAGAAATATGACTAAATTTTGGGCCAAATTTAAGTAAATATTTATTTGTCAAATGTTATACTAAAATGTCCGGTATATATATTTATATACTAAGTGTAAAATTTTGTATACAAAGTATTAAAAATTATATACCTAGTACATTTCAGTACAGTAACTGAAATTAGTAGATATATATCTATTAAGTGTAAAAATATATATATATATATATCTAGACATTTAGCCATCAAATTTAAAAAATAAATATCTACTTAATCTTTAAAATATTAGTCATACACTTAAATTTTTTGAGAGAGGAGGAATAAGGTAGTGACCGGAATCCTGCAACAACGTACATATACTGATCTATGTATGTTGAAGTCGCTTCTAGATATTTCTTAACAATAACTAGTTCATAACCTTTTACCCTTAGAATTTTTTTTTTTTTAAAAAAGGGATATTATCATTTTTATACCCTGCATTTTGATACTTTGTTCAAATTATACTTTCTGTTTTAGTTATTATCAATATTGACCCTTAGATTTGAAATCTGTTACAAATTTATACTCTGATACCAATTTAGAGCTAGTTAATTTACCAAGTTGCCGTTTAAAAAATTGAAAATAAACCATATAAAAACTAATCTGAGAATAAGTTTATTAAATTATCTTGGTAAATTAACTGCTCTAAATTAGTGTCATTATATAAATTTGTAACAAATATGAAATGTAAGGGTCAATATTGATAATAACCAAAACAGAAGGTATAAACTGAACAAAATATCAAAATACAAGGTATAAAAATGAATATTTCCCAAAAAAAAAAAAAGATAGACAACTTGTAAATATCCATGACCAACCATAACAAACGTAATTAATGAGCAAAAAAAAAAAAACTGTGAATGTACACTACTACAAGTGTATTTTTTTCTTCTTTTTTTTTTTCAAAAATAAAAATAATAAAATTGGAGGGGGCTTATGTTCTTGTCCCTTCATATGCATCCATTTTTTGGAACTACGATTTTTTGTAAAATCGAGGAACGGTCCAAAAGTTTGTTCCCAAAACTTCCAAATATTTCATGTCTTTTAATGTCTCCTACCATGGTTTAATGGGGCAATGCTTATAGCAATTAGGATCTAATAATTAGGATGGCCCTACGTGGGTGTTGGATTAGCTAGTACTACTAAAAATATCTACTATCACGGCGCGTGTACAGACGTGCCGTATTAAGTGATTAACTATTACGGTGCTTAATAAGCGCCGTGATAAACAGAGATAATACCACGGCGTCTAAGAAGCACTATGGTATCCCATCTTTAATGGCACCATTTGGGCGCCGTTGTATTTAACTTTTACGGCGCCCATAAGGTGCCGTTATATACCTATTACGGCGCTTAATAAGCATCGTGATAAAATATCACAGCACTTAAGAAGTGCTGTGATATCTCATCTTTAACGGCGCCCTTTGGGCGCCGTTGAATTTAACTTTCACGGTGCTCGTAAGGCGCCGTGATACACTTTTCTCGGTGTCCATATAGCGCCGAGGTAGGGGCCTAATATAAAGGACCCCAAAATTACCCAGCAACAGACAACTCGCTCTTCCTCTTCACTTTCTACTGCAGCCAACAGTCTCCCTCTTCCACCATTTTTATCATTTTCTCTGGCAAACAAGGTATATTTAAGCTTTTAAACTCATTTTTGTCACTAAAATTAGATTACCTATTGTCGTAACCATGATTTTGACCAATTATTTTGTAGAAATTTCATGTTTTAGGTTATATTTATAAGAGTTTATATTTGAAATCCTAATTTATCAAATGTGAATATCTTGAGTATACATTGATAATCTTTACTCTTGTAATACCGAGTTAGACTAGTTATTTGCTAGAAATCTTATTTTTGGGTATGTTTTACTATTTAAGTGTAAATTAATCCGAATTTGTAATTATTTTGTTACTATTTTTTATTTATTTTATGTGAAATGTACGTTCATTTAGTTGTAAAAAGTTTCAAATTGAAGGTGTGTTATATGAATTTATACCAATTTCTTGTTTATTTACTAGAAATCATATATTAGATTCTGCTTTTTAATTTCTATCCTTAGTGTCAATTAATCTAAATTTATATAATTTTAATTGAATATTGTGTAGTTTTTTAGAAATTTATATATTCAATATTTTTAATTGGGTGAAGTCATGTGGAGTTTATCATTAGTTGCAAAAGTTTAAAATTGAGGTAGGCTCTCTCAATTTCTACAAATTTTATGCTACATACTTAGTACTACTTAATTTGGACATGATCAATTACAAAAGGCTAGCTTCTTGCACACTAATATTTTGAAGGCAAGTGCAAAATATATCTTCAAGAGACTCTATTATACTTAAATGTGATGAATTGGACTGTTTAGCATTTGTCTATTTGTACGAACTAACTAGAATTGTGAATAATGTAAAGAACGTGTATATATCAACATTTATACAAAAGCCATCAATAGTCTTGATTTTCCATTTGATGTTTGAAAGGTTAACTTGAGATCTTTGATTCTAAAATTTTTAATTTATTGGATATAAATTGTTGTTGTAGAATTTTATATCATTTTTTAGCTATCAAAATTCTTATTTTGTATATATACTTATTTAAAATATATGAATTTTCAAATTTAAAGTATTGTGGATTATAGTGTTTAATTTTATTTATTATTTTAATTTGCGTATAGGTTTTAATAGAAGTTAGAGTACTTAGATTACTTGTGAATTAGCAAATTGAGCAAATTGATGTATGTTTTCTTAAGTTTTTTTCTTTTATTGACTTATGTCACTTTCACATTGGTTTTATCTCATTATTTTGGAAAATTTACACTAGATGAGACATGATATCATATAGGAAATTGTATATTGTAGTGATATGATGATGTTATAATTGTGTGGGATTGCTTGAGTTTATTATTTGTGTTGATATTATTTTGTCATACGTTATATTTGGTTGATTGACAAATTATTTGTAAAAAATGAGATTATTTAAGAAAAATTTAAGTTTTGAATTTGGTAATACTTAGAAATATAAGAATAATTTGAAATGAATGATAATGTATAATTAGTGGTTTACTTACTCAATTGGTTAATGCTAGAAATAGGGGAGATTATGTACAATTTTTTATGATACTCCATTCAGTTAGTTTTGATATCAGTTGTTTATTTTTTTTTAATTTTTTAATTTTTTATTTGTGCTTAGAATGGATAAGGAATGGATATTGGCGGATAAACTATTGACTGAATATAGAAAGAGAGTTGATAGCTTTTTGGAGTTTGCTATTGAAAAGGTCAAAGATTCCAATTTAATTCCATGTCCGTATATTAAATGTGAAAATTTGCTAAAGATAGGTGTTAAAAAGATAAAAGAACACTTATATTTCAATAGAATAGATCAAAGTTACAAACAATGGATTTGGCATGGTGAAAAGGTTCTAATTACTGGATTTTCGTCAAAGAAGAGTATAAGAGATGATTATGAGTTAGATTTAAATGATGATCTTTTTGAAATGATTGATGATGCACAGTATGAAACAGATGTAGATCGTATTAAGTTTCAATCATTACTTAATAATGCTGAGAAACTGATCTATCCGAGTTGTACGAAATTTACAAAGTTATCTGCATTATTGAAATTATATAATTTGAAAGCAAGATATGGATGGAGTGATAAGAGTTTTTCAGACTTGTTAGCTTTACCAGGAGAGATATTGCCAAATGCTAATGAGATGCCACTTTCTTTTTATGAGGCTAGAAAGACTTTATGCACATTGGGTATGCAATATGAGAAAATTCACGCTTGCCCAAATGATTGTATTTTATATCAAAAGAAATTTAAAGATGCAATTTGGTGTCCAGTATATGGTGAGCCTAGGTGGCAAAAGAATAAGAATTCTAAAGAGGTAAAAGTTGGAACCCTTGCTAAGATTTTGTGGTATATTCCTCCAATTTCTCGTTTTACCCGTCTATTCCGAAACTGTGAGCATGCTAAAGATCTAATATGACATGTGAATGGGAGGATAAAAGATGGTAAACTTAGACATCCATCCGATTCACTGGCTTGGAAAACAATAGATTACAAATGGCCATCTTTCGGAAGTGATCTAAGGAATCTTCGTCTTAGTCTATCTGTGGATGGTATTAATCTACATACAAATCTAAGTAGCAAATACAATTGTTGGCCTGTAATGCTTGTAATCTATATTCTTCCTCCATGATTGTGTATGAAAACCAAGTTTACACTTCTTACAATGTTAATATTAGGACCTAGATAACCTGGTAATGACATTGATGTATATTTAGCCCCGTTGATTGATGAGTTGAACAGTTTGTAGAATGATGGTGTGAAATATTGGTAAATTGACCTAACACTTAGGAAAATCATGCATGTATGCAGATATGGAAAAACACATGATCATATCATGAACGCAGCAGAAAAATTAGCGGATTTAGGTTTTAAAATTTTTACATGAAAATAGTTTCATAACCATATAATACACATACATCATATATAGGATCATGAACAACATAAATCAAATCTAGATACAAAACCCTAGAGATGAGATTAGGGTTTACCTCTTATAGCCTGTTCCTCCTTGATCTCCTTCTTAATGGTGATCAAACCTCCAACCCTAGATCTTCTTGTCTATGCTCTTGCTTTTGGTTGACGAAGTGTGTGGGCACCAAGTTGAAACCTTCGTTGGAGAATGATCAAGAATGCCTTCTTGATCCTATGGAATACTGGGATGTGAGATGAAACTATGAGAATGTTGAAAACATTTTTCACTCTCACTTAGCCTAGGTTGGTAGAATTTTCTCTCCCTCTCCCTGTGTCTTATGCGTGTGACTCCTTAGACTTACTGTGTAGTTTTTTCTCTCATATATCTTATATATATTTGACCAAAAACTGCTAACCCTAGTCCAATTAGGATTAAGCTTGTTCTCCAATTTGGGCTTTGGGTGTATTTTTATAAATACGTCCAACTCATGAAACTTATTCATAAAAATACCAACTTCTGTATAGAATCATTATTTTACACACTTTCATGAAATTTATTTCACAAATACCACCAATCAATTAATGAGCTTAATTTAGCTAGACAAGGGACCTAATGGATCCAAATAATCTAAACTCCAATAATATGATAAATACATAATAACTCTTATTATGGTATTTATATAAATATTATTAGTAAAGGGGACAATCCACTAAAGGCCCAATACTGCACTCTTAGATTAAATGTCATACATTTTATAGAGATTTAATCAACTAACCTTGATCAACCAATCCATCTAGTATATTCTATACCACATATATAATTCCTATACAATACCGTAGTTGGATAGGTAAAATTACCGTAATACCCCTCCAACACCTATTTACCTTTAAGTTACCATTTTTCTATCAAGGAATAATGTTGTCGATAATTTTGTTCTCCATGGCCATTTAGACAAAATTATCAACCAATTCATAAAGTGAATACTAAGATCTTAGATTTAATTATTTCATGAATCTTGAAAGAACCTAAAGTGGTATTAATGTATAGTGTCCTTAACTATTTGGTGTTCCCATCAATTCATAAGCCATAACCTCCAATATGCCAGAGTTCACCTCTAACTTCATAGAGGTTAGTCTTTTAATAAATCAAAAAGCTATAACCCATAAAAGTAAGTCTAGTCAAACATCGAGGATTAAGATTTATATGCTAAGAGCTAGTTTGTGAAAATATAAGAATTGAGTTGCGGCACTCCAATTCTTTATATTACCTGGTCCAGTTTAATACACATAACTTGTTTATATTGTATTAGTGTTTCTATCAGAAGTCGGATACTTCAATGATTTGAGACACATCATTCCTGTTGAGATAGACAAACACTACAACCTATAGTAAATAAAGTATTCCATCTTTATTTACAGATTGTAAACTACTTCATTTAGACTTAGATAAAGAAACAAGTCTCTCCATAATTAACACTTAATCATATTTGTTTCTTTATAAACATATAAAGTCATGGAATCTTTTTCAGATGAATAAACTATTCAACTAAGATAGTTTAATTTAGCAAATATCATAATTTCATATGAGAGATAGTTGTTTATACTCAAAAGGGTAAAATTGGAAATCTGCTTCTTAGGGCAAAAATCCCAACAATCTCCCACTTGTCCAAAAAGCATTTACTAAAAATAACATACTAAAAATTCCAAAATGTTTCAAATGACCAAAATTAATAAAAGCAAAAATTAAGTGTTCAACTAACAACTTAATGACTAAGAAAAGCAATGAAGATCATAAGCTCTCTCTTCATCGTTTTCTTGACGGACTTCTCTCATCCTCTAGAAAGTCTCTACTTCTGATGATGAAGGTAGTATTCGTAGATTGTCTATAAAGAATGTAGCCCTTCTTTTCCTTTGGATAGCCAAGCAGAAAATATTTTTTTGAATTCTTGTCAACTTCGTCTTCCACTTTCTTGCATGCGTATACTTCGCAATCCTATACCTTTAGATACTCTAAGCTCTCTACATAGCCCATCCACATCTGAAAAGGTGTCGAAGCAACTCTATCTAATGGAATGAAGTTGAGGTTGAATGAAGCTATCCTTAAAGCATAATTCCAGTATCTATAGGATAGCAGAGACTCCTTGTACATTAGCTCTATGGTATACTTGAGTCTGATGTTGTACCTCTCAGTAGCTCCTATATGACTATGCTCATAGATAGTCACATATTCATAAGGAATAGCACGACTGGCTAGTGTTGGCCTCAGCAAGTCTCGAAGAGAATCCACATCTTCATGTTTGGCTTCAATCTTGAACTTCTTGACCTTGGTGTCATGTTGCATTCGTACCTTTCTGTCGAACTCATGGAATACATCTGGGACTTCATCGTATCTCTTGAGAAAATAGACTTGACCGAAGTTCGAATATTCATCAACAAAGGTGATAAATAATGTATGCTTGTTATAGAAAACTACCTCCATAGGTTCATAGATATGTACATGTATGCACTCTAAACATGCCTCAGGTTTCTCATAACAAGTAGCAAGAGGATGCTTGTACTTTACAGGCTTCTTGCAATCCTCACAGTCTATGTCGTTGCTAATGTCTACTTCAGGCAAGTGACCCAGCTCCATAAGTCTGCGAATTTCTGAGCATGGCATGTGTCCGAGTAGTTTGTGCCAATCAATGGTGTTGCGCTCTTTCCTGATGTCATTCACCATCTCTTAGAATGTAGTCTCATGATTGAAGATGATGTACTTTGTGCCTTTGGGGTTAGGACATAAAGTCCATTCTGCGTTTCTCCCACACAGCATAATAGATTATTATAGAAGACTTTCACCTTCTTGTCAAACTCGAAGCGATAGCCTTCTTTAAACATCTTCGATACCGAAAGAGCATTTAAACTAAACTCCTGTACATAATAGCAATCTTTCAAGATCATAGAGCTATCATTGATCTTGAGATAGGCATCGCCTATGCCCTTTATTTGAACTCTTCAATTGTCTATCACTTCCACATTACGACCAACATCATTTAATTGATTTGGTTCAATGAACCATTTCTTGTCGTTGCAGATATGGACACTAGATTCTGAGTCCACTAGCCAGAGATCTCTTCTTTCCTCAGTAGAGAGTGATTTTCTTGGCCTCCCAAATAACCTAACTACCGGAAAAGCTCTAGACCTCTTTTCAGTAGAGGTATCCTCATGTTGATTATCGTTCAAACTCTTTGAACACTGAGATGTCTCCATAAATGTCCTCGCTTTACTCCTTGTACTGTATTCCTTTGTCTCTTTCCTCTTTCTGGAAATCTTGTCCAACCTATGAAACAATATTTCCTTAAACTACAAAATAATAAGATTCTCAATTAGACAAAAGTCATAAAATAAATCCAATTCATAATCGAATTTAACAAATTCAATTCACAATTAGATTCTGTAGGTTTAATTCTTAATTAAACACATGGGAAAAATATAATCGAATACAAACATCTTTGTTTCGATTTAATTTTGTAGTAAGATAATAAACACCTCAACAAGGGTGTTCATTATCTTAAGTAAGATAATANACATCTGGGACTTCATCGTATCTCTTGAGAAAATAGACTTGACCGAAGTTCGAATATTCATCAACAAAGGTGATAAATAATGTATGCTTGTTATAGAAAACTACCTCCATAGGTTCATAGATATGTACATGTATGCACTCTAAACATGCCTCAGGTTTCTCATAACAAGTAGCAAGAGGATGCTTGTACTTTACAGGCTTCTTGCAATCCTCACAGTCTATGTCGTTGCTAATGTCTACTTCAGGCAAGTGACCCAGCTCCATAAGTCTGCGAATTTCTGAGCATGGCATGTGTCCGAGTAGTTTGTGCCAATCAATGGTGTTGCGCTCTTTCCTGATGTCATTCACCATCTCTTAGAATGTAGTCTCATGATTGAAGATGATGTACTTTGTGCCTTTGGGGTTAGGACATAAAGTCCATTCTGCGTTTCTCCCACACAGCATAATAGATTATTATAGAAGACTTTCACCTTCTTGTCAAACTCGAAGCGATAGCCTTCTTTAAACATCTTCGATACCGAAAGAGCATTTAAACTAAACTCCTGTACATAATAGCAATCTTTCAAGATCATAGAGCTATCATTGATCTTGAGATAGGCATCGCCTATGCCCTTTATTTGAACTCTTCAATTGTCTATCACTTCCACATTACGACCAACATCATTTAATTGATTTGGTTCAATGAACCATTTCTTGTCGTTGCAGATATGGACACTAGATTCTGAGTCCACTAGCCAGAGATCTCTTCTTTCCTCAGTAGAGAGTGATTTTCTTGGCCTCCCAAATAACCTAACTACCGGAAAAGCTCTAGACCTCTTTTCAGTAGAGGTATCCTCATGTTGATTATCGTTCAAACTCTTTGAACACTGAGATGTCTCCATAAATGTCCTCGCTTTACTCCTTGTACTGTATTCCTTTGTCTCTTTCCTCTTTCTGGAAATCTTGTCCAACCTATGAAACAATATTTCCTTAAACTACAAAATAATAAGATTCTCAATTAGACAAAAGTCATAAAATAAATCCAATTCATAATCGAATTTAACAAATTCAATTCACAATTAGATTATGTAGGTTTAATTCTTAATTAAACACATGGGAAAAATATAATCGAATACAAACATCTTTGTTTCGATTTAATTTTGTAGTAAGATAATAAACACCTCAACAAGGGTGTTCATTATCTTAAGTAAGATAATAAATACCTTAATAAGAGTATTAATTATTAGGAATGAACTTTGACAAAATCACCAACTCTTATGATTTATCAATCAAAGTAACTGATTTAAAATCAGTAGATAATTCATGCAAAATATTGGAATACATTTAGAGTAAAATAAGAAAACATAAATCTTATGACATATAATCAAACAAGAAGATTATGTGTTATACTCTTATTGGTCATTTGGAAACTAAGAATAAACTATGGACAAGTATGCAAATTATGATTCTCCTAGTACTCGACTAAGTTTGCTAGTTTATTTGAATATAAAAGAATTTAGAATACTTAACATTAAATCTATCAAGATAAAATATTTGTATAAGAATCCTTAATATTGTCACAAATATTCAAGGTATTTTAACCTACCATAGATCACAAGTTACCTACGGATAATCATGTGAATCTACAAGTTAAATGTGAACAATTCACTTTAGACAAAAAGACAAATATCTCATATTCCAGTTTGCTAATTACCCTGTTTATCGGTCCATAGAATTACTAACATAGCTCCTACGGGAGGTTAATAGCATCCTATATTGAGTGTGTAACCATCATTTTAATTCACAAGCTTTCTTAAACAATACAGTCTCCTACGAGAGATCAGTACGTAAAGTCCACTCGCAAATTTATCCTAAGAGACTCAGTACCAGTAATACCTAGATGATAACCTTCCTACAGAAGCTCAGCAAGATTCTGAGGCGAGCACATCTTTAGAACCATTGAACCAATGATGGAGACCATGGATATCTCACACCCGCTCCCACTCAATCTTTTAAAATTTAGGGATCTTGATTTTACCCAGATATCTAACTTATTTAGTAATCACAAAATCAACTATGTATATCCAATTATAGGACTTAAAGAGAATGAGCTAATTTAAGACATTATGACATACTATAATAAATATGGTACTATAATCAAAACAATTATTGTCTAAAGCCAAAGTGCTAATACTATAATATTATATATCTCATGAATATAAAATTAGACAATAAAAGCATACAGGACGTAACGATCAAGTAAGAAAGGCTGTGGATTGTAAATCATTCAAGCAAAAGATTTCCAGAAGAAAATTCAATTATTTAGTCAACAATCTTTCAACCAAAGATAAATAATTGAAATAATGTATTTAAACCAAGTCCTGTATTAAATATTAGTTTTGAAAAATGGATTAAGAAATTTTAACCGCTAAATTATTCAACCAATAATTTTAAAGATTCTTAGTAACATAATTTAATCAAATTAAATTCCAACTGTATTTATAAAAATAAGTAAACAGTTATAAAAAAATAGAATTTTGTATAAAAGTTTTACAAATAATTATAAATGCAAATAATGAATATAAACAACTTTATAAACATTCAATAATTTTCTCAAAATTAATCCTTTCAAAACTAAAGAATGGTTTAAATAATTTTGGATTAAAATATCAAAATTAAAAATCCTCCCACTCAATATGACAATCATATTAAATGTATTTTGTAAGAACATAATTATTTCATAATTATCAGAAGGCATTTTATCACATAAAAGAATACCATAATTATCTCATAATTAACAATATTTTATGTCAAATAACACCGCACAAAATATTACC
>JXTB01000283.1:169487-183314 GCA_002914805.1 Parasponia andersonii | reverse complement strand
GAAAAATTAGCGGATTTAGGTTTTAAAATTTTTACATAAAAACAGTTTTCATAATCATATAATACACATACATCATATACAGAATCATGTACAACATAAATCAAATCTAGATACAAAACCCTAGAGATGAGATTAGGGTTTACCTCTTGTAGTGTGTTTCTCCTTGATCTCCTTCTTAATGGTGATCAAACTTCCAACCCTAGATCTTCCTGTCTATGCTCTTGCTCTTGATTAATGAAGCGAGTGGGCACCAAGTCGAAACCTTCGTTGGAGAACGATCAAGAACGTTTTCTTGATCCTATGGAACACCGGGATGTGAGATGAGACTATGAGAATGTTGAAAACTTTTTTCACTCTTACTTAGCCTAGGTTGGCCGAATTTTCTCTCTCTCTCCCTGTGTCTTATACGTGTTACTCCTTAGAATTATTGTGTAGTTTTTTCTCTCATATATCTTATATATATATATATATATGACCAAAAACTGCTAACTCTAGTCCAATTAGGATTGGGCTTGTTCTCCAATTTGGGCTTTGGGTGTATTTTTATAAATATGTCCAACTCATGAAACTTATTCATAAAAATACCAACTTCTGTGTAGAATCATTATTTTACACAGTTTCATGAAACTTATTTCACAAATACCACCAACCAATTAATGAGCTTAATTGAGCTGGACAAGGGACCTAATGGATCCAAATAATCTAAGCTCCAATAATATTATAAATACATAATAACTCTTATTATGGTATTTATATAAGTATTATTAGTGAAGGGGACACTCTACTAAAGGCCCAATACTGCACTCTTAGATTAAATATCATGTCTTTTATAGAGATTTAATCAACTAATCTTGATTAACTGATCCATCTAGCATATTGTATACCACATATATAATCCCTATACAATGCCGTAGTTTGATAGGTGAAGTTACTGTAGTACCCCTCCAACACCTATTTATCTTTAAGTTACCATCTTTCTATCAAGGAATAATGTTGTCGATAATTTTGTTCTCAATGGTCATTTAGACAAAATTATCAACAATTCACAAAGTGAATACTAAGATCTTAGATTTAATTATTTCATGAATCTTGAAAGAACCTAAAGTGATATTAATGTATAGTGTCCTTAACTATTTATGCTCCCGTCAATTCATAAGCTATAACCTCCAATATGCCAGAGTTCACCTCTAACTTCCTAGAGGTTAGTCTTTTAATAAATCAAAAAGCTATAACCCATAAAAGCAAGTCCAGTCAAACATCAAGGATTAAGATTTATATGCTAAGAGCTAGTTTGTGAAAATATAAGAATTGAGTTGCAGCACTCCAATTCTTTATATTACCTGGTCCAGTTTTATACACATAACTTGTTTATGTTGTATTATTGTTTCTATCAAAAGTCAGATACTTCAATGATTTGAGACACATCATTCCTGTTGAGATAGACAAACACTACAACCTATAGTAAATAAAGTATTCCATCTTTATTTACAGATTGTAAACTACTTCATTTAGACTTAGATAAAGAAACAAATCTCTCTATAATTAACACTTAATCATGTTTGTTTCTCTATACACATATAAAGTCACAGAATCTTTTTTAGATGAATAAACTGTTCAACTAAGATAGTTTAATCTAGCAAATATAACAATTTCATATGAGAGATAGTTGTTTATACTCAAAAGGGTAAAATTAGAAATCTACTTTTTAGGGCAAAAATCCCAACATGAAAGCCTATGATGCATATAAGGATGAAGATTTTACTCTCAATGCTGTGTTACTATGGACAATCAATGACTTCCCTTCATATGGGAATTTGTCTGGATTTTCCACTAAAGGATATAAAGCATGTCATATTTGTGATGAGAAAACAAGTTGTCAGTTCTCAACACATGCTAGAAAATTGAGTTATATGGGTCATAGAAGATTTTTACCTCACAAACATGTATCCAGAAATTGGAAAAAAGCATTTAATGGTTCTCAAGAATTTGAATTGGCACCACAACCTTTAACTGGGACAGAGATACTAGAAACAGTCTCTAAGCTCGAATTTAGACTTGGAAAATTTAAAATAAGTGATATCAGTAAGAAAAGAAAAAGACGTAGTAATGTGATGGTTGTAAAAACCCCAAAGAGTTATTGGAAGAAGAAATCTATATTCTTTGAATTGGAGTATTAGCAACATTTACTTCTAAGACATAACTTAGATGTCATGCATATTAAGAAGAACATATGTGATAGTATAATTGGAACTTTATTAAATATTCCAGTGAAGAATAAGGATAGTATTAGTACCCGTATGGATCTTGTTGACATGGGTGTTCGAAAAGAGTTAGCTCCTAAAGTGGGGGAGAAGCGAACATATTTACCCCCTACTTACTTCACATTGAAAAAGGAAGAAAAATATCAATTGTGTCAATCTTTATTTAATGTGAAAGTTCCTGAAGGCTATTATTCTAATATTAGAACATTAGTGGATATGAATAATTTGAAACTTGTTGGACTTAAATCTCATGATTGTCATACACTAATGCAACATCTACTACCTATAGCGATCAGGTCCGTATTACCTAAAATGTTCGATATCACTATAATATGCTTATTTTTTAATGGAATTTGTTCTAAGGTGGTCGATGTATCTAAGTTAGACGAACTACAACGTGAACTTGTTGTAACATTGTGCATGTTTGAGCAGTTTTTTCCTCCCAGTTTTTCTGATATAATGATACATCTTACTGTACATTTGGTTAGATAAGTGAAGTTATGTGGTCCTGTTTATTTGAGATGGATGTATCCATTTGAGAGATATATGAAAATTCTAAAAAGGTATGCTAGAAATCAAAGCCATCCAGAAGGATGCATTGTAGAGTGTTATATCGCCGAAGAAGCTGTTGAGTTATATTCTGAGTATTTGGCAAATGTAGAAGCTATCGGAGTACCCGCTTCTTCAAATATTAATAAAAGTGTAAGTGGTGGTGTCGTGTGTACAGTTAAACGAGAACAACTAGACCAAGTATATCGTACTGTATTACAAAATATAGCTGAAGTCCAACCTTTCATCGAGTAAGTTTTATTGTGAATTAGATTTTCATTGATTGAATGTTGAATTCTTTAATAATAATGGTTTACTTTGGGGATGATTTGTTGAAGGGAGCATATAAATTGGATCAAAAAACAATTCTTAATGAAATCAAAAAGAGAGAAGTGGATCCATGATGAATATCATCGAACTTTTATTAGTTGGTTTCGCGAACGGGTAATTCTAATTAGTTGTTACAATTAATAGTTTTATTTCATTTTTTTCCCTATTTTAGAGCATGAGTACTAATATGTTGGGTTTTTTAATTGTTAATTTTGCATTTTGAATAGATTGTAGTTAAAATGAACAAGGCAACACACAATGTATCTGATACGTTGAAATGGATATCACGTGGACCATCATTGGATGTAATTAAGTATAATACTTATCAAGTTAACAGTGTTCATTTTAGCACAAGAGACCGCGATAACATAAAAACAACCCAAAATAGTGGAGTAAGTATTGTTACAAAACCCATATAATTTTCAAGTTCTAAGGATAAAAATCCAATAGAGGGTGATATGGTATACTATGGCGTTATCGAGAAAATTTAGGAACTTGATTTTGTCACATTTCGGTTGCCGGTGTATATGTGTCAATGGGTGGAGAGTAACCATGAGGTTAGAAAAGATGAGTTAGGCTTCACTTTAGTTGATCTAAACCGGATAGGTCACAAGAATGATCCATTTATATTAGCAACACAAGCAAAACAAGTATTTTACGTCAATGATCTACTTGATGCTCGATGGTCAATTGTTCTTGCAACAAAATCGAAAGAATATCAAAATTTAGGAGTTGAAGATGAGAACGAAATACTTGTTGCTCATGAAATATTCTCAAAAGGAGTTTCTGTGGAGGCTTTGATAGAAGACATTAATGAAGGTGATGTTACATATCTACGAGATGATGGTGAAGGTATTTGGATTGATAATCAAAGAAAGAAACCAATGAGGTACAAATCAAATAAGTTATATCTTTTTGTTTCATTTTTATAACTTTATAGATTGATGTTTTGTTTTTTAAAATATATTATCTCTTATGTTTACATGCTTATTATTTTCTAACTTAATTTTTGATCTATATTTGTGGTTTTATTATTTAACAGGTAATTATTGACATAGAAAATGAAGGTCAAGATGATGTTTATCAATTTACACCATCACAAAGTAGTCAAGGTGAAAGAAAACACAAAAAGAAACCAAGAGGAACGACTCAAATGAAGGAGTTGATTATAAAAAGAAGTGATAACAAAAAAGAAATTGTTACGTACAATGAATGGGGACAACCAACTGAGGATGAAGGTAAACATTTGGCGAGATTTTGTGGCCTTATGGTTCGTCGTAAGATCCCAATCAACATTGATAACTGGACGCTTGTACCAAAAGACCTAAAAGATAAGCTCTGGCATAATATTGGTATGAACATGTATCTTTCTATTTTATATTGGTATTGAATATATATTTGGTATTAACATTATTTCTTTTACATTGTAGGAAATATTTCTATTGGACTACAAAGCAAAAAAAGAAACTTTAAAAAGTTGTGGGAAAATGTGGAGAGATTTTAAGTATAGGATTACAACTGAACTGATTTATGAGTAGACATACTTATCCAGAGTTATTAGAGCACCCTCCAGCATTATATGCACCATGGATTGAACCTAAAGTTTGGGATGAGTTTGTTAAGAAAAGAGTAAGAGCATAATGGGAGGAAGCTAAGAAAGTACAATAGGGAAGAGCAACGTAAAATAAATATACACATCGTATGTCTCACTTAGGTTATGCTGGATTAAAAGCTAAGATTGAAAAAGATGAGGGCCGATGTGGTATTAAGAGATCCGAGCTATGGAGTAAAGGACGTGTTCTTAAAAAAGGAGGCCATATTGAGAAAATCAAAGTGACAGTTGATAGAATTGTAAGTTGCTTATTCAACATATTGATTATATTAATTTATAATTTTGTTAAAAGTATAGCATAGTCTAATATTCAATTCTGTATATGTTTTGTAGGAAGATTATACTCAAAAGTTCCAAGAGAGAAATCTCAAGATAGATGGTTCCAATGATATCTTAACAATGGCTTTAGGCACTCCTGAATATTCTGGACGTGTACGGGGAATGGGATTTCATGTTAGTCACAGATAATATTTTCATCAACCTACTCCAACAATGAAACAACAATTATTTGATTTGAAACAATGGCAAGATGAACAAACACACAAGATGCAACAAATGCTTAAAGAACAAGAAGAACGGTTCAAAGTAGAAATTGCTAAGATTTAAGCAGGACAACAAAGTAATGTTGGTGGTTCTAATACAACTCCTATGGCCAGAAGTTCAAAGGGAAGAAGTACAACCACAAGAGATACATATAAATCCAATGGTGGCTGTAGGAACATCTTCACGACTCAAAAAATAATGTTTATATGAGTTTTTTTCTTATTTGTTTATTATCTACTTATATTTTTAAATTGTGTTTGATTTTCTATATTGTAGAAACGACCATGCAAGTTTGCATTGGGGTCTCGTGATAATATAGTTGCTTTAAGACATATACAAGAGCCAACCTCATCAACTATTATTCACGACAGATTATTGGGGGAGCATAATTTTCGTGTATAGTAGAGATTGTTCTTGATGCTACAACCCTAATTCCTATTCCAAATTCAAATGATAATGCAAGGTTGGTAGGTGATGCACTTGGATCGCATCTTGCATAGCCTAAGATGCTTGTCATCTTTGAAGATAATTTGGTATGTAGACCCATTTTCCAAATAAATTCATCCTTCATTGAATTCTAATGTGAATTATTAACTTGTTTGTTAACATTTTATCATTTATTTGGATTTTAGGAGTTTAATGATATAAATAGGCATCAAACGGGGTAGAATAAATCTTCACAACCACAGCCACCTCAAACATAAGAAAGAGTACATCCACAAAGAAAGAAAGCGGAATTTATTATACAAACACAGTTTAGATTTATTGATGGTGCAGCAGTTTCTATAAGATTGCTATTGAATACTATTCAAGGAGTGGATGAAGGTGTTGTTGGTCATATTCCCTTTGATGAAGAAGTGTTTGGAGAAATTTTTCGTTTGCCCATATTCAAATAAGACATAATTGAGTTTTGCATATTACAAAAGATTGGGACCATGCCTATTACGTTATACATGAGGTAAGAAGTTTATTTTATATATATATATATATATATATATAGAACTTCATATATATACATGTATCTATAGTTGGTAATTATATAATACAACACTTAATTCACATTACATTTTGTACTTGTAGGTATTTACACCATTTAGTGACCCAATATAGCTATCAAGCTAGGTATATGTTCATAGATCCTAGTGCAGTTGCTACACACGGTAGTCCACGTGAGGATCGTGCTATAAGTTTAGTAACCCGAATCTTATCCATGGAGAATGAACATTAATTTCTAATTACACCTTGAAATTATGGGTAAGATTTTAAACTTAACAAATTGTCATATGATCAACTACTTCCTATATGAAGTTAATTGTTACATTATTAATAATCTTTATCATCAATTTTATGAGTAGAGAACATTGGATGTTGTTTATCATTTATCCTCTCAAAGATTATGTATGGTTTCTAAATCCTCTCAGCTTAGCTCTCCGTGAGGAAATTGGTTTAACAATGATCGAGTAAGTTCTCTAATAGTTATTTTGTTATAGTTTAGTTTCTTATGGTATTTTTACTTATGGTTGCTATTACCAATCTTTTATTATTGTATTTGTGCATTTCCAATTCAAAGTGCATTCACATATATAATGTAGAAAAAGGGAAGAAAGGAAGACCAAATGGTCCGGTTTATAAGTTAATAAAGGTATTAAACTTGAATTAATAACATTTGTTGGGTGAAGATTAATTAAAATTACTTATGTTTACTTTATGCTTATATATAGTACCTAAAACAACCGACAAGTGTTGAGTGCGGATTCTACATATATAAATTTATGAGAGAAGTCATTAAACAATCTAATGTTAAATCATTTACCACAATGGTATGTAACCATATATTTTATTAGTTCTCTTCAAATTTATAGTTTGATTGATCACTTTCTAAAAAATAAGGTATTTGAATTTGTAGTTTAATGGACAAAATTTCTATACAAAGGATGATATCAACAGACTTCTTGAAGAGTGGATCGAAGAACTAATACAATTTCTCATTTGAGGTTTTTAATCTTTGTTTATTTAAACTATATGTAGTCTTTGATGATCATGTTAGTTTGGTTTAGAAAACTAATGTATATATATACTTGATTTATATAGATTATATGGATATGATTATGATCAAGTTATTATGTTAATTTAATATTAGTATATAAATTTATATTTATACTCTATTTTATTTGAAATATTTGGTGTATGTAATGAATTTGAATTATATTTATAAAATTTTAAGGGGTAGTATAGACAAATATATTACAAATACCCCTTGGAAATATGTACCACGGCGCTTATAAGGCGCCGTGAGAGGTGCTTCGTATCTAGATACCAAGGTACTTTGCAGACACGGTGAAAAGCATCTTCCACGGTGCTTTTTAAGTGTCTTGGTATTTAGATACCAAGGCATTTAAAAAATGCCATGGAAGATGCTCCACGGTACCTTATAAGGGCCTTGATAGCCTAGGCCTATTACGGTACCTAGAACTAAGACACTTTAATGGGCGCCATAAAAGGCATTTCAAGTCACTTATAAAGTGCCTTGAAAGGTATTTTTTGTTGTAGTATGGGGCCATTATATATAACATTTTATTGGAGTTTTTTTTTAATTTTATTTATTTAATTTTTTTTTTTTTGGTATAAGGGTGGGTGGCTACTCTTTATTGAAGTTAGATGCTTAGATTTCATTTCAGATGTTTTACTTATGTATCACTAAATAGCATTCAATTTGAAAAAAATAGTCACGATCATGTATTGAATAAAACATTAATTGGATAAGTTCAATTCTCCATTCCGACTTGGATTTGGCAATTAAGGAAAGATCATAGATTAAAATATTGTAATATTTATCGACATTGTTGCGACAATATTTATATTTTGAAGTTTCGACACTAATATAGAGTGGAAAATTATTTTTTTTCGTATATTCGTAAAATATCTATAAAATGTAGATAACATTGAGAATATGTCGATATTGGTTAAATGTCAATAAAAAATAAGCTAATATCGAGATATTTATCAACATTGTCGCGACAATATCATCGACATTTTAAAATATTAACAGAAATGTCAAATTTTTTTTCAAAGTCTTCTTTTTTTTTTATAGAAAATAGTAGTAAAGAATTTAAAAATAAATAATAGTTCTCTCTTTATAATATGTCAGCAAAATTTTAGCATCACTTGTATTTAATGAGAATATTTGTCCTACTTATATTTATTATTTTATAAACTTTACAAAGAACTCTCGTGACCTTTGAAATAATCAATTTTATTGAAACTCATTTTGATATTAAATGTATTTGAATTGTTCTATATTATTAATTATTTTTATTTATTTTCATTGTAATTTAGAACTAGTTATAATTTGTAAGTTATTTATATAAGATGTATTAAATACAATAGTGTAATATATATTTTGATTTTAAAATTACTCTATAAAATAAAATTTGGTCGTTTTTCTACTATATACATATATTTTATTGTCTTATAAAGTATAAATACGTTTTCTTTTTAAATATAAACTAGTATAACTTATTAATATCACTTGTTTTAGCACTTTTTAGAGTTTTCCTTGAGAATTTTGGATTTTGAGATAAATTTCAATATTTTTTCAGAATATCTTATATATCGACAATATTTTCGACAGTATTCGTAAAATAAAACCCTGACATCGATATCGACATCGACAACGACATTTTGATTTTTAGGAAAGAGACATCTTTGTCTTATTGTTTTATATAAAAGACCACATTCATCATATAAACAAACAAAAAGAGAATTCTAATGACTTGATAGAAGTATAAAATAATGGTAAAATAATGGAAATTAAATAAAATGTAAAAGGCGAACCCAAGTATATATATACGAACCCAAGTATATATATATATATATATATGTTTTTCATGGCACCATTACAGGAGATTTTTTTAACCTATTTATAGCTATTGTTTTACTCAATTGAAATTCCATATGAATGCCTTTTTTATGTAAAAAGTGGAGATATAAATGCATTTATTATTTTTATTTTCTAACTACTCAAATCATAGTACCTCTTAGATAATTGATCTAATAGATAAAAAATTACCTATAAATAGGTTAAAAACAACTTACTAGATAATAATCCTATATATATATATATGGAGAATAATCCAATAGGTATTTTTTTGGGATAATAATATTAAAATACCCTCACCTTTAACATGTAATTTTTTATACAATATAACCCCAACTTATGAATATCTGTAAAATAATATTAAATTTTTGCAAAATAATACTCTGACCTTTGAATTTCTGTAAAATAATACCTTCACTTTTGGCAAATTAATATCCTAACAATTAAAACTATTACAAATGAATACTATAACATTTGAAATTCCTATAAATTTATAACCTTAATGCCTAATTAGTTGATTTTAATAATAAAAAATGGTAACAACCATCATCAACTTAATTAAAACTTATTAAACAATATTAGAATTTCTGAAAAATATTTGTACTTAACTTATTTCATTTTTTATTTGAAAAAGAAAAGTAAAAAATTAGAATGACAGGTAAAAATAGTTAATTATATATATATAAAAAAAAAAGGAACATGAGAGGTAAAAAAAAAATTTATGTTTTTCTATCAATTAACCCAAAAAAGAATAAAATAATATTTAAAAATATACTAATATCTAGATATTTTTATTAAATTAATGAGAGGTGTTTGCATCTTTTAATTTGTTCATAGTATAAATATAGAAAGAAAACAAAAGTTGAGGATATTAATTTGCAGAAATTATAAATATGAGGGTATTAATTTGTAGAATTTTAAAAATGAGGTTATTAATTTGCAGAAGTTTAAAAGATAAAGTATTTTTTTTGTAAAAAAGTTAAAAAGTGATAGTATTTTTACATGATTAACTATTTTTTTTATAGATATTATTTTGCCCAATTAAAATTGAATATGCACATCTTTTTATGATAAAATGTGAAAAAAATAAATAATAAATATTTATTATTATTATTATTTTTTTAACTATTCAAATTATTGTAACTATTAGATATATAATCAACAGTAAAAAATATATATATATCAATAGATAAAAAAAATACTTATTAAATTAGGAACCATTTATATTCATATTTATATAATATATTGTGCAAAAAGTAGAGGATTTTGTCGCCGGAGGGGTACACCATAATCACCATTACAATTTTCAACAAAATAATCTATCTATACTTTATATGGTAATAATAATAATATGATTTAACATTCCTATACGAACATTAACAGATTCCCTCCAAAAGTCGCGGGTGCCAAATCTGTAACGGTAACTGAGAAGGTTTGGAGCTCTAGCTAGTAAGGGATAAGAAGAACGCAAAATGACACACCTAGACAAAAAATAATTACAGTAACACCCAATGTGTCTAAAAGAAGTTTGAAAATTAAATAAATTTTTTGTGCTTTGACTATGTTATTCAATAACCTCTTAGTTTGACCAATTGATATATCTTTGACTTTTAACTGTTTCAATTTTTTATCAAAAGCTCTAGCAGGTTCGAACTTCTGTTTCAAAATCTCCAACTTGCGAACAAGAATGTGATTTTAGAGAAAGATATCAATAGTCACTAATAAAATATTTAGGGTTGATCCTCTTCAATAATCTCTCTGTCTTATATAATATCCATAATCCATTTTTGATGGTTACTTTATGTAATCCATTTTTGATTGTTACTTTATGCACTACGTACCCCATATTAGAACATAACATGAATATTCTTTTTGTAAAATTAAACCACACATATTACTTGTTGTTAGCTATTTAAATTGTAACGACACTTATTATTATTTTCTTTATCTATATATTTGGAAGCATGCATATGGTGTGGGATGAGTCTTGCATGTAGGTGTCAATTTAGTTGATATATGCCTATAAAATTTTGAAGCTCTTTCACTTTCTTTACTTAAAAAATAAATAAATAAACAAAAATCATACACACATATTTGGAGGAATCAAAGTGAAATCTCAAAAATTGCTTAAAACATGTATATTTCATATATTACCTTAAGGAACCATTTTGCTTTTCTTTTATTGCATTTTCAGCGTTGTAGAAAATAAACTCCGTTGTATAAATTGGCCAAATACATAATTAGGATAAGGAAAAAAAAAACTTATTAATTTCGTATGAAATAAAAAGTTCAGTGCTGTAAAACCAATTACTATAAACTTGTGTGCCCATCTCGTTATTGAACTCAAAATCCCCGTGAGAGCTTCTATATGAGGATCATCAAGAAATCATCTATACACTCACTAGATCTATATGTGGTTCAATTACTTGTAACATCACCTGTCCCTCTCTATAACACACCAAAATCTAGGGTATTATACAAGAACTCGCTTCATCAAATAAAAAATCAAATCCAACTTATGTTATGCAAAGCATATTACAAGCAACCTAATATTGACCATGCTCAATCAATGACATCCTCTTTGCAATAGCACCGGAACGATCAACTTAAATTAACCTTAGAACTTTGATTCAACTTAAGTTATTCATCCTTGATGAGGATTGTGAATCAAATTATAATTCCAATTTGTGGCAGTGCACAGAAATATTGAGCAATATATCCGATCTTTGAAGGTGGGTATTTCGCACCCATAGAACGGAATACGTATATTAGTATATGAGTGTCCTTTCTCTTCACGTGCTAAAGCAGTCAATAAGAGAAATGACAAAGCAGTTCAAATGTCAACCAGATCAGGGTACGTAATATAGGGTCCAAAGTATCAAGAGACAAGAAGTCGAAGTTAAGTGAGTTTGTGTTAGTTTCGTAGAACTTTATTTGACGTCTTTTATGATTTTATACATACATAATATATATATATGACATATATAATAGAAGATTCAAAACTAAAGTTAATTATTTGATATATATATATATATATGCACGAAGTTTCAATAATTACTGCTATTTTTACCCACAGTTTTAATTAAATCAGTAATTGGGCAACAAAATTTATTATAATTAATTAGTTTTGATATTATAAAACTCTTGGATAGATAACTTAGTGTGACTTACTAATACGACATTTTTAATACATTTTTGATTTATTTAAATAGAATCTTAATACGACATTTTTAATATATTTTTTATTTATTTAAATAGAATCTTAATAAAGATTATTAATTAAAAAGTATTGAAAAACTTGATTCTTTCTCTTAAGTTTTTTGCTTCCGGCGGTAGGAAGACCAGTTTTCACCGCGTACTAAGTCTCTCCATCTTCTTGAAACACATTTTAGGATTCTATTGTACTTTTGAGGAACTCTTGCTAGACAAAAAAGAGCAATGCCATCTGGAAGCCCACAAATAAGCGCCTGTGGAGTATTTCCATTTGATTCGTCACATTTAACTCATTGCCTAACTCTTCCATTGAAACGTTGGGGAAAACGACCTGAGACGAAATATGAATGAAGCAGATTTCAGAAATAGGGCTAATCAGATCCACTGAGTTCTGCTGAAATCCTAAATTATTCAAGTTTACTTTCTAAAACCTAAGTTCAATAGAATTATGGAATTTCAGATAAATTTATTGTTCAAATTGAATCAAACAATTTTTATTATTAACTTTTATTTATTCATTTATTTAAACAAGATACATTTACAGGGACTTGAAACCCGGACCACACACGCACTCGCCCATCCAATCATTTGAGCTTAGCTCCAAGTGGCTTGAACTGTCTTTTATTTACGCTTGCATTCATCACCCATACTTATAAAAGAAAGTATTTGATCATTACATGCCCATGTTTCACCTTGACACAATTCTTATGTCCAGAAATTCGTATAGGGAATAGAAAAAAGAAGAAGAAGAAGAAGAAGAAGAAATAGCATAGAAGAAGTTCAACTCTTGGCACCCTAGTTTCAGACACATCAGAATTGTTGATCTTTTTTCCCAACAATGCATTGATTTTTCATTCTATTTTCAAATGCCCACAAATGCATTTAACCTATAATTGTGTTCACTATCCATGTAAACATTCTTTTTTTTTTAAAAAAATATTTGATCATTCCATGCCCATAACTTTTCACCTTGACGCAATTCATATATAAATACATATACATATACAAAGAAGTTAATGAACATGACACAGAAAATTCAAAAGAATGAATCTTTGACATTCTTTATTCACCAAAGGGGACCATTCTCACAAACTATTATATGAAAATAATGCCCACTAGTTTTCCAAATGTGACTGGACAATCGGTAAAATCATAAACTATTAAGTTTAATTAATTGGTGATTAGATTGGAAATAATTCGTATTCAATCTGAGCAATGAGAAAGCAAAATAAAATATTTTGAACCCTAACTCAATCAATCGAAAATACCTGATATAGCGTTAGAGAATTCTCATGAATTATGTGAATAAGAATCGTAAGAAGGATATGGATTCCATGGGAGACTGACCTCTGAGACAAATTCTTGTTGATGATGGAGAATGTGATCAATGGCCTGACCTGCCAGATGGGTGAAGAAGGCTTAATTAAATGCCAAAAAAAAAA
>JXTB01000283.1:156437-169149 GCA_002914805.1 Parasponia andersonii | reverse complement strand
CAGATGGTATCAGAGCCGGTTCCCGAGTCGATGGTCAGCGGAGACGCTGAACCCTTAAGGGGGGGATTGTGAAATCCCACATCGGCTGGAAAGGGGAACGGAGCACTCTTTATAAGGGTGTGGATACCTTTCTCTATCAGACGCATTTTGAAAATCGTGAGCTGCGGAGGGTGGTTTGGCCCAAGTAGCAAAGCGGACAATATCTGCTAACGGGATTCTTGGGCTGTTACAATTATATACCTAACCGGTTCTTAAATCTATTATTGCAGGTACTAATTGCTCAATTTAATTAATACTTGCCCTAATTTAAATAATAAATTTATTATTACAGGCATTGTAAAGACTTAACCGTTGAAATCTCCTCCATATATATATATATATATACTTTTATTTATTTAATTACTTATCTTTTTGTGACTCTTTTAAGTATGTTGCCCGAGTTACTTAAAACTCTTATGCTTCATAATTTTGGGTGTCTAATTACTAAAGGTTGCCTATAGATTAAGTCACCAAGATGGCCTCGGCAAAAAGCCTTCATCCCAATACCGCCAAAAGTCGGCCTCTTTCAACTCCTATTACGTATACAATTAATGGCCTTCTATATTCATGATGACTTCAAAAAACCGTCAAATCCTTTAAAAAACGACTGGACAATAATAGACCAATAAAACAAATATCTCGAAACCAAAGTCTATTCATTCATCGATTCCATTCATTTGAGAGGTCTTTCGCATATATACCCAACAGAAAGTTCAACCATTTCATTATGGGGTTTACAATTTGTGGCCAACATTTAAAAGGAGACAATGATGACCCGATCAATGGAATAGTACTGTACGAAGGAATATACAAGGACTTGGACCAGGCTTCACGTCTATTAATTAAGCTGTTCATTGAGTATGAAAGGTCTAATGCTTCTGTTTATTGTTGATTAAATATAGACTTTGTCGCCTTTTACATGAAACTAGCTTAACTTATCAAATTAGGGAGTGTGAAAACCAATTCTTAACACACAAAAACACTCATGTTAGTTTCATAATCGACGAATTATCGTTTTGCAAAAGATCGAAAGAAGGGAATAAGTTCCAATTTTTGTAACTGAAGATTTTATGTGATGATTTAGAAAAATTTTGTCTTCGTCTCAAAGACATTTTATATGTTATTTTCGACGAATTAAGGGATAGAAAGAGAAATTAGATAGTATTAGAAAAGTAAGAGCCAAATTTGACGCACTTTTTATCGTCTTGAGCTTTTAAAGTAATTAGTTTACCAATATAGTACAAGAAATTAGAATAGATAGTCTGTAATTATACTTTTATTTTCTTATCTCTTATGTGATCGGTCTTCATGTGAATTACTATATTCTCTTTTCTATTTTCTCTTATTTGAATTTTGTGATATTATGTGTTAAATTTGTACGTTCTCCAAGCCTTTATATATTTAGAATTAAAACCACCCAACATTATTTTAGTTTGAACTTAAATTTCGAAGAATTAGTAAACTAACATAAGGTAAATTATTAGTGACAATTGATATGATTCTTGATTTTCATATATTTTCGGGAAGGTGGAAATTTTGCATTAGAAATTTGAAGGTATACTAGAGATTGATGCAAAATTGAAAAAGTTGAAGGTCAAAGATTTTAGCAAGTAGTTGCTAAAAATAAACTTGTTTAAGTCTATAAGATATATTTAAGCCCATCAACATGAGGCCTAATAAGTTGGAGTTAGTCCAAGTGCAAAACTCATAAAAGAAAAAAGCCCAAGTCCAAATTAAAGAAGTCTTCCACCTAGAATTTTTTAGTGTTAGCTAGATATTAGCCTTTTACATGTGAATTATTTGATTATTATTAGAAGTGTGTAGAAGAAAATATGTGTGGTTTAAGGATTTTTGTAATTGTTTATTTGTGTGGTTCTTATTGTTTCTCATGTAGTATAAATACCCCTCCCCATTTGAGTTCTAAGCATCAAGTAAGAAGCAAAGCTTCTAAGAGTGAAGGGAATAGAGAAAGAAGCATAGTTTCTAGTGAGTGAGTGAGTGAGCTTGAAGAGTGAAGTTGAGAATTTTCTCTTGTAAAAGTATTCGAGTGAATAATAAAGTTTGTTTTACTTTCCAACAAAATGGTATCAAAACAAGGTTGTGAGTTCTCTTGAAATTTTAAGTATGCTATGTGGTTGCAGCTTTGACTGATCTTCCACATCAGAAAAGAATTCTTGAGATTGAGAGTATTAGCCATTTGTTCCAAACATACCACTATTATATATCAAATCGAAGAGCTCGACGAGACGAACACGTTACCATAAGAATCAGCTCAATCGGAGTCCAAACGAGTCAGAACGAGTCGTCGGAAATTTGCTGCCACAAACTGAGTCAACTCACTGAGTTGAGCCGAGTCAGAGTCGTTTGACCGAGCCGTTGACCAAGCCATTAGAACCAAGCCGTCAGAGCCATTGACCAAGCTATCAGAGCCGTTTGACCGCATCATTGACTAAGCTGTCAGAGTCATTGACCAACTGTTGACCGGCATTGTCTGTTGACCGAGCATTGACTTTGACCCGTTGATATACAAGTCAATCTTAAGGTTTTTCGACTTTTTGCATCTGTGTAGTCAAATTTTCCAAAAACTCACTCTGTTAAGAGATATGGCTACCGGCAGTTTAGCATCTCTTCAAGTTCCACTACTTCAAGGTAATAACTTTGATAATTGGACTATCAAAATGAAAGTCCTCCTTAGAGCACATGATATTTGGGAAGTAGTAGAAAAAGGCTACGAAAAGCCAAGAGATGAGGTAACACTATCTTCAACACAGAAGGATAGTTTAAAAGATTCAAGAAAGAGAGACAAAAAAGCTCTCTTCCTCATCTACCAGGCCTTAGATGACGACAGGTTTGAGAAAATCTCAAATGCAACCTCTGCTAAGGAAGCATGGGAGAAACTTCAAATTTCATACAAAGGAGAAGAAAAGGTCAAAAAGGTCCGCCTTCAAACTCTAAGAGGAGAGTTTGATTTATTACACATGACAGAGACTGAGTCAGTTTCTGACTATTTTTCTAGAGTTTTAACCATTTCGAATCAAATGAAGCGAAATGGTGAGAAACTTGAAAATGTTACGATTATAGAAAAGATTCTTCGATCGTTAGACCCAAAGTTCGAGAATATTGTTACTGTCATCGAAGAAACTAAAGATTTGAGAGCCATAATAATAGAACAATTCTTGGGTTCTTTACAAGCTCATGAGGAAAAGAAAAAAAGAAGAAGCCAAATTTTAAGGAGTAGCTTCTCAAGACACAACTTATAGAGAAAGAAGATAGTCAATGTAGCGAAAGAAGTCAACGTGGTCGTAGTAGAGGACAAGCCCGAGGACAAGGACACAGTACAAGTCGAGGTCGTGGACGAGGTTGGAATTCCAACAACCACAATTATCATATCAACAATTTTGAAAGAGGAGAAAGCTCTACAAGAGGTCATGGTAGAGGTCGAATGAACTCAAGGCCTGAGAAGTCTCAAGTTGAATGTTTCAATTGTCACAAGTTTGGACATTATGCTAGAGAGTGTAGAGTACCCAATAGCAGAATTGAAGAGCAAGTCAATTACGTTGAAAGAAAAAAAAGGGAAGAAAGTAGCACCGTGCTACTAGCATATAAAGACAACAATAGAAGACAAGACAACACATGGTATCATGACACCGGTGCTAGCAATCATATGTGTGGGTGTCGATCAATATTTATAGAGCTTGGTGAATCAATTAGGAGGAGTGTTTCTTTCGTTGATGATTTAAAAGTAGCGGTAAAAGGAAAAAGTAAAATTCTTATCTGCTTAAAAAAAGGGGGGCATCAATTTATTTCAAATGTTTATTTTGTACCCACAATAAAAATAAACATCTTGAGTTTTGGACAACTCTTAGAGAAAGGCTATGATATTCACTTGAAAGATTATAGTCTTTCTATAAGAGATAACAATATAAACTTGATTGCCAAGATGCCTATGTCAAGAAATAGAATATTCTTATTGAACATTCAAAATGATATGGCAAAATGTCTGAAAATATATTACAAGGATTCATCATAGCTATGGCATTTGAGATTCGGACATCTCAACTTTGGAGGACTAGAGCTACTGTCCAAGAAAGAAATGGTGAGAGGCTTGCCATGCATCAATCATCCTGATCAACTTTGTGAAGGATGCTTACTCGGGAAGCCAAGAAAAGCTTTCCAAAAGAGTCGAATTTAAGAGCCCAAAAGCCACTAGAGCTCGTGCATACAGATATGTGCGGTCCTATCAAACCAAGTTCTTTCGGTAAGAGCAACTACTTCTTGCTCTTTATTGATGATTTCTTAAGAAAAACTTGAGTTTATTTCTAGAAGCAAAAATTAGAAATCTCTGAAGCTTTCAAGAAGTTTAAGGCTGCTGTAGAGAAGGAAAGCATTCTTCAGATCAAAGCCATGAGATCTGATAGAGGAGGAGAATTCACTTTACAAGAGTTCCAAGAATTCTGTGAAGCAAATGGAATTCGACGACCTTTAACTGTTCCAAGATCCCCTTAACAAAATGGCGTGGCAGAAAGGAAGAACCAGACCTTGCTCAACATAGCTCGAAGCATGCTAAAAAGTAAGAGATTACCCAAAGAATTATGGGCAGAAGCTGTTGCATACGCAGTTTACTTGTCCAATCAATCTCCAACAAGAAGTGTGTGGGGAAAGACACCACAAGAAGCATGGAGCAGAAGGAAGCCTAGGATCTCCCACTTGAGAGTCTTTGGAAGCATAGCCCATGTGCATATGCCAAACGAACATAGAACCAAGCTTGATGATAAAAGCGAGAAGTTCATTTTCATCGACTACGACATCAACTCTAAAGGATATAAGTTATACAATCCTAACAATAGAAAAGTAATCATCAGTCGAGATGTAATATTCGATGAGGGAGGGGAATGGGACTTTAGCTCTCAAACAAATGACTACAATTTCTTTCCACAATTTGAAGATATGGAAACACCAGTAGAGCAAGCAAGAGAAGTCCATCAAGAGGCTATTACTCCACCTTTCTCACTGACATCATCCACTCATGAAGATTCACCTCCATCTTTCTTAACTGAGAGGCATGAAGAACGTATAAGAAGTCTTGAAAATCTATATGAGGTGACTGATAGACTTAAAAACCTCACTCTATTTTGCCTATTTGCTGATTGTGAACTGGTGAACTTCCAAGAGGCTGTACAAGATGAAAAATGGAGGAATGCGATGGATGAAGAAGTCAAAGTCATAAAGAAGAATGACACTTGGGAACTATCCACTCTCACTAAAGGTCATAAAGCTATCGGTGTAAAATGGGTATACAAGGTGAAGAAAAATGCCAATAGAGAGGTAGAAAGATACAAAGCAAGGCTAGTCGCAAAAGGCTATAGTCAAAGAGCCGGCATTGACTACGACGAGCTTTTCGCTCCTGTTGCATGATTGGAAACTATAAGACTAATTATTTCTCTTGCTGCTCAGAATAAATGGAAAATTCATTAGATGGATGTAAAGTTCGCATTTCTAAATGGAATTCTTGAAAAAGAGGTTTATATCCAACAGCCATTGGGTTATGAGATGAAAGGGTATAAAGATAAGGTTTTGAAGCTGAAGAAGGCTCTTTACGGTCTAAAGCAAGCACTAAGAGCATGGAATAGCCGAATTGACAAATATTTCCAAGAGAATGGATTCATTAAGTGCCCTTATGAACATACTCTCTATGTTAAGACTAAAGATAGAGATATTTTGGTCATATACTTGTATGTGGATGATCTCATATTCACTGGAAGTAATCCAAGGATGTTTGACGAATTCAAGAGAGTAATGACACATGAGTTTGGAATGATAGACATCGGACTTATGGCATATTACCTCGGCATAGAGGTCAAGCAAAAGGAAGAAGGCATCTTTATCTCCCAAGAAAGCTATAAAAAGGAGATCCTGAAGAAGTTCAATATGGATGATTGCAAGCCAATAAGTATACCAGTGGAGTGTGGAATAAAATTATTCAAAGATGATGAAGCAAAAAAGGTGGATCCAATACTCTTTAAGAGCCTTATTGGATGCATTAGGTACTTAACATGTACAAGGCCCGATATTCTCTATGCAACTGGACTAGTGAGTCGTTACATGGAAACTCCAACAACTACTCACTTCAAAGCTGCAAAGAGAATTCTCCGTTACCTAAAAAGTACGATCAATCTTGGCTTGTTCTATTCAGTTTCTAATAATTACAAACTCGTTGGTTACAGTGATAGTGATTGGGCCGGAGATACTGATGATTGAAAAAGCACAACTAGTTTTGTGTTTTTCATGGGAGAAACTGGCTTCACCTGAGTATCTAAAAGACAACCGATTGTCACCCTTTCAACATGCGAAGCTGAGTATGTAGCTGTTACGTCATGTGTTAGTCATGCAATCTAGCTAAGAAAGTTGTTGAAAGAGTTAAACATACCTCAAAATGAGCCAACGGAGATTTGTATTAATAATAAGTCAGCAATAGCTTTGGCTAAAAATCCAGTCTTTCATGACCGAAGTAAGCATATCGATACTGCTATCATTACATAAGAGAATGTGTTGCAAACAAAGAAGTACAATTGGAGTATGTGAGGTCATATGATCATATTGCTGATATTTTCACCAAGCCACTCAAGTTTGAAGACTTTACAAGATTAATAAATTTACTTGGTATTATAAAACAAGTTTAAGGAGGGGGAGGGGGGAAGATGTTGAAAATAAACTTGTTTAAGCCCATAAGAAATATTTAAGCCAATCAACATGAGACCCAATAAGTTGGAGTGCCCAAGTACAAAACTCATAAAAAAAAAAAAAGCCCAAGTTCAAATTAAAGAAGCCTTCCACCTAAAATCTTCTAGTGTTAGCTAGATATTAGCTTTTTACATGTGAATTATTTGATTATTATTAGAAGTGTGTAGAAGAAAATATGTGTGGTTTAAGGATTTTTGTAATTGTTTATTTGTGTGGTTCTCATTGTTTCTCATATAGTATAAATACCCCTCCCCATTTGAGTTCTAAGCATCAAGTAAGAAGCAAAGCTTCTAAGAGTGAAGAGAAGAGAGAAAGAAACATAGCTTCTAGTGAGTGAGTGAGTGAGCGAGCTTGAAGAGTGAAGTTGAGAATTTTCTCTTGTAAAAGTATTTGAGTGAATAATAAAGTTTGTTTTACTTTCCAACAGTGGTTAACCTATATGAACCATGAAGTTTCAACGTTGTGACGATATTGGCATCTTGTTATAGCTCACCAAGATATGAACTATGAAAACTAAAAGAAAAACCATTAAATTGGGTGAAAACTACAAAATCCAATTCCTGCTATAATAACCAAAACGTTCAAACTATTCTTGCTCGATCACCGGCCAAAAGAACAAGCTTGCTCAACAACTTAGGTTTACAGCCACAGATCATTAGTTTGCTACAAGAATCTAAATGTTAAGGGCTTATTTGCACCACAGGCAATGCGTACGAAGCTAACTGATTCACATATATTTCTAACCAACTATATATAAATATATATATATATATATATATATATATATCTCTCCGTCCGTGCCATACAAATTTTACAAACTTGCACCTAACGCCAGGCTTTTTCATCGCAACTTGTGGGTTTTAGAGCCCACCATCCATGCATTTTCTGAATGGTCGTATCTAGCGAAAGAATACACAAAATTACCTTTTTCTTTTTCTTTTCCATTCTTTCTTTCTTTCTTTCTTTCTATTTTTTTACCCTTAAAAGTAGTTTACAAATGTTTTTTTTTTAATCTGAAGTCCTCTAGTTAATTTCGATGTCCCAAATTTCATCCAAATTTCATCCAAATTTCATTCACTAATTGTATTCATGTTGTCATTTTAAAATTTTAATAAATAAGAATGAACAAAGGCTTGCATTATATGAAATTAATATTTCCTATAATAAATTGGTTCACATATTATATAATTATATTGGTGTCATATTATTTCTTGTAGACACTATTTAATGGCCTTATTAAGCTGGGTCAGGAATATCTATCAGGAGATCGATTTGATAATATGAAGACCTATTTTTACAATCTAATTAAGATTTGATGGATGTCTAATTGAATTGTATATAAAGAAAATTATATAGATTATGGTACCCGGTCAAATCTATCACTATTGTTTCTTCTCTTGCTACCACATCATAGTGAGAGAAACCCGTTGGGCAATCTTAATTTGACTATGGAAGACTGATCTCCATCACTATTGTAGCATGGACATGCAAGATATGTCTTCTATCTATTTTTAATTCTTGATTTCTAAGTATATTAATCTTGTGGAATTGGGATTGGTGTTTAATCTATTATAGAAAAATCTAACAATGTATAGATCCCTCGGCATGTTGTACACTACAAGAAAAAAAAAAAGATTTCACATCACTTTTTGGTGACATCAAAGGCATATGACGTCGTTTACTGAAATAATATCTATCCAAGCGCCGTTAAAAGTTTGAGATTTTACATTGCCAGAAAAATAATGTCGTAAACATTTGACGTCACTAGAAAAACGATGTCGAAAAGTAACATTGCATATCTACAACGTTGCCTTTTTGGTGACGTTGTAAATATATGACGTCGCTTTTCTGATGATGTCGTATGTCCACGACGTCGTTTTTTTAGCGACGTGGTATATATATCACTTTGCTTTTCTACGATATGGTGAATATTTTCCAAAGGATTTTTAATTAAAATTTATTCAAATTCCCTGGATTTAATTTTTTTTAAAAAAAAAACAGAATTACAAAGTCATCAAAATATACATATAACACTAGATCCACATATGTAAAAGCACAATGTCTAATTAAGATTTAATTACAAATTAAACTACTAATAACAAGCTAACAGGTCACATACATAATCTAAGTAAATGATTTGGTCAAAAATAAGAACATCAATCTAAAAACTACATACATATCTATAATAAGTTATGATCAAGTGAGATAAAGAATAACTTCGACCAATATAATCCATAAGTTCTTGAATCTATTCTTTATGAACCATATTTATATCGTTCATTGTGTAGAAAGTTTATACTTGGAACTATGTATTCAGAAAATAATAAGTTTGTTAGAATATTGAACTTGATTTTTAAAATGCATAATATTATATATTAAAATTGAACTTATATATAAAATTTGCATATACCCTTGTAGCGAGAAATGATCGAATGTTAGCTTGTTCAATGATCTCACTCGTATATTTGCATACATAAAAATCGTATTCTACATATGATGGTTGTCAAAGACACTATATACAAATAGAAAGAATACGTAACAAGCTAAAATAAGCAATATATAATCAACAAATATGTATATATATATGTATATACGACAACTCATTTACGTACCTCATTGAGATGCATATAAACCGGACCATTAACTCTATATCCTCTTCTTGATTCTTTGAAATTATTATACAATCGAAATGCCCTTTTGATTGATACATATAAAATTGGAAACACATATTTCTATTAGTTTATGTAAAATATATGACAATAATAAACTATTAGAAAAAAAGATTTACTCTATCATAGTGAAGTTGATTTCCTCGCGAATGTCCAAGTTCAACGGAGCTAGAAACTAAATGTATTCTTTGGGAGAGTAAATGAGAAGTAAAATCCAATGCTCCCTAATTACTCAATTATTAACAAAGATCATAAATAAGTTATCAAAGAAGCTAACAAAATCAAAAGAAATTTACAATTAGTAAGTTATATTGGCTCGTTATTTTCCATCATTAGCATTCAAGATGATAAAAATTCAACACGAGTTTCTTGTGGACCACTCTCTATAGCAATATTACTTGGATCTTTTAATTGTCATTTTCGATCATTATCTTCTTAACACTCAACTTATTTAAATTTTCACACTGAACACAATAGCACATGATGTCATTAGAATTTTTTGCATTCTCTACAATAATTTCCAAAAAGATCTCAACTCCATTTCTATACTCAATCGATAATTTATCAGCCGATATCCACTTTTTATCCATTCCCATCGAACTAAAAAAATGAAAAAATAAACAGAAATTAAAGTTAATTAAGATTAATTAATTTTTAAATAAACATATAATAACAACTTGATAAAAGTTGGGCAAGGTCTCTCGTATTTATAAATCCTATCAAAGTTTAATTCATAATGAAAAATCAAAACAATAAATCGCATACAATAATTTCATCCTTATATCACCATAACACAATTTCTCAGAACATAGTCCCTTCTACATAAGATTTTCTAAAATATAAAATAAACAAATATATATATATTATTGTAATTAAGAAAATTAGTTAGAGAACATATCTCAAATGATTAAAACTTCTAGACCAAGGTGGAACTAATAGTCAATACTAATCTTCATGCAATGACTAACACCAATCTTGAATTAAAATAACAAGAGAATACAAATATATCAAACAATTAAACCAACCATTACTACAATAAAACTCAGCAAAAACTCAGTAAAAAAAATATAAATTATGAAAGACTAAAACTCAGCAAAAAAAATAAAATCTAAATATTAGTACCAAGAAAAAATAATTTAAAGAACCATTATCTGATATAATTACAAAAATTTGTACAAATCACAATGCTTTTCTCCTGTAATCAACACCAAACCTCTAAAATATATATATATTAAAGTAAAAAACTCATACTAGTACAATAATAATTACTAAAAACTAAAATTATAAAATACATAAAAAGACAAACAAACTATCAAGCTATAATTTTAATCTAATAACTAATGAATCATACTTTTAAGAATAATTAAGAATCTCAATGTTTTTTAACTGCATTTAAATGACTATATAGGAAAATTGTTCAAAATAGCTAAGTGTAAAAACTTAAACTAAACATGAAAATATTAGATAAAATTTGGATAAAAACAAAGTTCAATACAATTATATATGAATTCTAGCAAAAAATATGACTTAAATTATCAAAATTACCTCAAGTGGCCAGAAAAAATAGAAGAATGACAAAGAGAAACTGCGGATATAGCTTGGGTTAGGGTAAGTATAAAGATCTAAACTAAAACATGAAATAATTAGATAAAAACAAGACCTAACACAATTATATACAAATTGTATGGAATACATTGACTTAATAGAGCTAAAATTATCTCAAATGACCAGAAAAAATAGAAGAGAGGCGATTGTGGCTGCAAAATGGGGGGAGAGGAGGGAGTATCGAATGAGAGGGTTTTGGTAAGTGCAGAACCCCAGCGACGTCATTTGGGTACGACGTCGCTTTTTCAGCAACATCGTATAGGAGCCTCCCCATCGCTAGAAAAGTAGCGACGTGAAAAGTGAATCACGTCGCGTGAAATGCGACGTCGAATACAACATCGTACGTCGCGTTTCTTGTTGCTTAAAAAGCTTTGTAAAACAACGACGTACGATGTCACCTTCTGCAACTTTCTCGTTGCTTTTTAAGTGACACGGGACCTTTTGTTGTTTTTCTGATGACGTTAAACGCTAGTTATTTTCCACATCGCACTGTCGTCGTAAAGCGACATGGAATATTGGGATGGTTTTGCTCTTTTGTAGTAGTGGTAGCTTTTCCAGGAGTGGTAAAGGTTTTGCGAAGGAGTGTTTTGCTCGCTTCATTGACTTGAGATTTACTTTCGAGGCAGAATTACAGGCAGTTATGGTGGGCATGGAGATTACTTGGAATAATAGTTGGAGCAACTTTAAAATTGAATTGGATTCAATTTATGTGGTTAATTTGCTTGAAAGTAGGCAAGATTTGGTGCCATGGAAATGACGAGGTACATATCTTGTCTGTTTTCCATAAACTTTGTTGTGTCACATACAAATGGCTGTAGACAGTTTTGAAGACTAAGACACTGGTGGGCACTTAGCTCCTAATTTTATCTCTAGGATTGCTCACAGAGACGTGTTTCTTCATCCTTAGTCTTTTTTCAGACAGTTTTTTTTCTCGTTGAGTTTTGTCTAATCAGGTTTGGTTTTAATGAGGCACAAAATGATAGTTGTTCTTTTTCCTACTGCTCAGTTATTTTTATCTTTCGAACTTTTGTATCTTTTTTTCTTTTTTATTTGTTTAACTAAAAATTCCTAGCTTGCAGTTGTTGGGTGCAGGATAAGTGGCCTATGCATTAAAAAAATAAGTCTGAAAAAGTCAAAAATTTAACTTTAATCTCAAAGTTTATTGATGAAATTGGCATGATGAAAAAACTAGTTAGGAAGGAGTTGATCAGACACATCAAAATGGATAGCATCAAGACCGATGTGAATTTTATATTTTAGGAGGTCAATCCGTGAATCTGAAACTTCTGACAAGAGACTTCAATATCGGAGGTTTTTCGATGGGCGTTAAGGAGTTTTGATAGAGGTTTGGTAAAATGTATAAAAGACGCCAATACTAGCTCGAGGGTTAATTTGGTAAATGTATGTCGTGACTCGGTTAAGGAGCTTTGATAAGAGATATCAGTGTTAGAGGATAATTTATCAATCAATTAGGCAAAATTTATTAGGTAAATGAGCAGAGCTGCATTGGGTTTATATTCTAAACCAAGTTTAACATTTGTGAGAGGCAGTCAAGTAGAGAAAAGTGCCGGATGACGTCGTCAAGTGGAGAGCTTTGAATTAACTAGCTACATTTTCATATGTAGCCAGTAGCCATGCTTTAATAGCTGAAGTCCTCT
>JXTB01000283.1:67040-146343 GCA_002914805.1 Parasponia andersonii | reverse complement strand
CGATGAGGGCTCTGAGCGAGGTGGTGTGGTCGGTGCCTTCCTTTTTCTTATTCTGGAGGACGAGCCACCCAAGTCAGACTTCTTCTTGGGCTTTTTCTTCGAGCTCGCCGGTCTAGAAGAGATAACCGGGGGGTCTGGGAATGCGGCACCCTTTGGTATCAGACTGCAAGCGACCAGGTTCTTCGATGTGCCTAAAACCTTCCAGTTAAATTCTTCAACTGGAAGCTCATTGATTGCATACACTCTTGCGAGCTGGGCACTGGAGAGTCCTGGTCGATCCCTATTATCTGTGATGAAATTGGAAATGCGATCAGTACAAAGAATGGATAAACAAACAAGACAGTAAGTTAGAAGACTACCTACCGGGGTTTTGGAAGAAGCCATTGGCTGCATAGTCAAAATGGAAAAATGGATTTTTCCATTTTTCCATGTTGTTGCGAACCCCGTAGATCGTTTTTATTGCTTGATTCGACCACTTGCTCGCATAGAAGAAACCGAAGTCTGACGGATTTGACTTCACTTGGTAGAACCAAGCGAATTCCTCGGGAGAAGGGGTTTCTAAACCTAACTTATGATACAAAATATACAAGCCTACCATATACCTATAAGTATTAGGGGTCAACCGAAAAGGGACGACCCCATAGTAATCTATTATTGATTTTATGTACAGGTGAAGAGGAAGATGCACACCGCACTTGAGGACCGCCTCAGAAAATGAAGCGAGCTTACGAGGAGGTGTATGTGGACGGTTGAATTCCATCGGAAGACGCAGGGGGATAGCGATCTTGTAGCTGCTCACAATTTTCCTGAGTTTGCTCGCCGTACAGCTCGTTTGGACATTTGTGCATGACCAGTTCCCCTCTATATATTGGTAGCCTGAAGAAAATACCGGAGCATTAGGGCCATTGATCCTGGGGAAGATCGCCTATTCGAGGACTACTTTGTCTTGCCCCAGTTATTTCTATCTCGGGTTCAGACTCGGGATAATCCTCAAGGTTAATAGTACTAACACTTGAGCCGGATTCCCCAGAAAAGGCATTTCCTTTCCTAAATAGTTCTTCACTACTAAACATCTGAAAAGAAATATGCAGGGGTTCAGATAGAGGATTTCTACTATGCTAATATTCTGGGTATTTATCCTAAGGTTACATTAAAATGTTCGAGCAGTTCGTCAGAAAATGTTCGAGCAGTTCATCAAAAGTGTTCGAGCCGTTCATCAGAAGTGTTCGAGCAGTTTATCAGTAAATGAACCGTCAGTTCAGTAAGAATAAATTAGGGTATCAGACCCTAGAGATTGAAGATATGATCATTTCTAGCAGTTCTACTCTACAGACTAAAGAGAGTATAAAGGGAACAAATTTCTTATTTCACTTCGGTGAAATAAGTTTAATCCCAGATTGAAGTTGTTTTCAAGAATGAAAGAAATAAGAGAAGACACTGACCTTTCTTCAAGAGATGGAGTTGAGTCGATTCGAAACAGTGCTGGAGAAGCAGCAGTGATTGGGGCAACCTGGAAGGAAGAACGGCGTTAGGGTTCTTGAGATTTCTGAAGCTTTCTGAGTAAAATGAGGTAGAGATGGATGGTTTCTGATATTTATAACCTAAGCACCGTTAGATCGCAGCCGTAGATCAGAGAATTTGAATTTTAAATCTGAAGGCTAAGAATTGCGCGGGATTTCAATCTATTCGAAAAGTCAGGATTATTTAAAATTTGAAAAGATTTGGAAAGATTCGGTGACGGTTGGTGTCAATCAGGCTTCCTCGAATTTCGTTCCTAGCTACACGTGTTCCATTCTGACAGAAAAGAGGATACGCGTGATCTGGAAAGAGGAGATTTGGAATCTAACGGATCTTCGACTACTCAAATCACATAAGTTATGACATCACAAGGTCGCATGAAGCTCCATTTCGTCCTAAAAGAACTAATGGAGCTGGGGGCAATTGTTGTGCGGTCTGAAATCTTAAGGTCGCATAAGGATTATATGCGACCTCCTCCGTGATGATTATATGCAACCTCCTCCGAGATGGTTATATGCGACCTCCTCCGTGATGGTTATATGCGACCGCTTCCACAGGTTTTGTGCGACCTTCTCTGTGCAGTTTGCCTTAACAAACAAGAAACCTGTAAGGAGAAGGAAACACGTAAATGCCATAAAGGAAACCTACAAGAAGAGGGAGACCAGTAAACGCTATGGAAGAAACCTACAAGGAAAGGGAAACTGAAGATTCCTATTTATGATTAACTAGTTATTGAATAGTTATCCAATTATTTTTGTATGTTACCCAATTGTATAGTTACCCGTTTATTCAATTAGGATCCTAGAGACATAAGGAACCTAGGGATATGGGGTTACCCTTATCTATATAAAGAGGACTCTATGATCCGAAGAACAACACATCAAGTTCTGGGCAGAAACAAGTCACAAAGAATAGAAGTCAGAACAAATTTAAGCTTAGAGTATTCCAAACTTTGAGTAGTCTAAGTCTTTAGCATTCTTCAATAGCTTTCGGTCTTTCCGATTCCTAAACGTGATTGTAACCTTGAGTGTTCGTTATTATTCATAAAATAGTGAGAAAACAGTGGACGTAGGCTCATCTTTTTTGGAGCTGAACCACTATAAATCTCTCTCTCCTTATTTGCTTTGATTACTATTTCAATTCACACAAGTCATATCTCTTGATTATTTATAAATTTATTGTTGATAAAACCTCCATCAACACATAGAATAAGATATAATATATCTGGTACATTATCTCATATACTGTAACAATATTTCTAAAGACTAAGACAATAACATTTAAAAAAAATGTCAATTATAGTGCAAAACACAATAAGAAATCTAATGATCTCATAGCTGTCACTTTATTGGATTTAGCTTTGGATTCTCTAATTTTCTAAAGTGATTTTATCAGAATTCGAAGCTCTAACCATTCACTTAGGAGTTCTAGAGTTGACATCTTAGTAGTCACTATGTCAATTAATCCTTTAATTTTTGTCTGAAATATGCGATCATAAACAGAAATTGTTTATGTGCATTTCTGTTCTGAATTAATAAAATGCCTAATAATCAACGATCAACAAGCCGTGGAGAGATATACAACAAAAACAAGTTACTGGGAATATATTTGGCAAATCAACTTGTTTATCAGAGTCATTTTACTAATGTCTAATTAAGTTTAGTGAATTATTTTCAATACGAGATGACAGAATTTCATTACTTGAATTATTCAACTACGCATATTAGTATCTAAAACATAATTTCATTACGATCATATTTGAATTATTCAACTACGCACATTAGTGTGGCTGTAGTAGGTTCAAATCTCCCCACCATATTAGTGATCTAGCTTCTTAAAAACTCTATGTTACTGGGCAAGGTGTCGAACAACATATGAATTATTAGAGCGATTAAATTAACACTTAGTTAATAAGACCTTGGCGCCACATTCACTTAGTTAATAAGACCTTGGCGCCACATCTACTCTATTAGTTATTATCCCCTAACTTATTAATTATAATTTCTAATAATGAAGTAACACTACCTTACGTAGTGTACTAGCTAGACACCTAAGTTCATATTTTTGGCAAATCGTGATTGGGAATTATGAGGCAATGCACAGGATTTGAAAGTTGAAACATGTGCTATCCAAGTCACCTGTGATTCCACACTGGCCAGGCCATGACATCGTTGGTCCTAATTCAAAAAAGCAACCTGCAGCTTTCGGTGATGCCCTCCGCAAATCACGTACATCTTGGACTCCGTACCCAAATTTCAGCAGTATCATCAAGCCCCACGACCCCTTTTGTCAAGAGTAGCATCTCTACTCATACCACTTAAAAATTACGCCAACTTAGAACAAATTCAATGGTCATTTTTGAAAGCTAGTTATCTTATTAATCAATTAAGTCTCAATATATAACTATATACCGAAGTTAACATGTACTAAGTACTTTTTTCTCTGTTTCATATTCCTCTCGTGACTTTTAACAACTATGAAATAATATTCGAGTTAACAATGTCACTGGCATTAAAAATTTGAAGTATAGAACGCTGTTAATATTAAAATATATAACATGATAATGTAATGTGAAGGCATCGCCAATTCAGCTAGGTCAAATTAAAACAAAAAACGGGTCAGATTGAATCATGCACATAGTTTTCCTTTCTAAAATGATGATTAAATAATTAAAAAGGAAATTAGAACTGAAAATTTTCATTTTTTTTTTCGATACCCAATAATCAAGTACCATCAAAATACAAATCGAAAATCCCCAAACTACCAAATTAACATAGCTAAGCTTAACTAATATAGTTATTCATAGATCTCAGTACACCAAATATTTGAAACACGAATCTCTTTAGAATTATAATAATTCATTTTAAGTGTAACCTTGCTTGTATCTTCGAAAGAGATCCTCAGTCTGGGCATTCCTAAAGGCACAACAGCCAATCAAATAGACCGAAATCAAAGCAACTAAAGTTATAATCATTACTACATTAGCTCTTCTCCATTCCTTCCTCAAATTGGCTAGTAAACCGGCTTTGCAAGAGTTGCAGTTGTAACAAAGCTGGGTTTGGTCGTTGCTCCATGCAAGGCAGTCCATATCGGCCGCGTTGTTTATTGGGCTTATCCAGTATGTTGGGTTCACAAATGTGTAACCGCATTGGGTCGGTGGCTTACAACATCCTGACTGTTAAGCAAGAATAAATAAAAATAAAATAAAGGAGAATGAAAAAGATAAAGGAAGAGGAACAATTTGGAAAGATGTAAAAGATAAGCATATATATTGTTCGTTGAAGAATCTTGATCATTTTATTTGTGGTTTAGTTTTGTCTAATAAAGTGATGTTATATATTATTCTTTGCTTTTTATTAAGGTCGTGGCTTCCTATCTAGAATACTAATTACTTAATTTCAGAACAATTATTTGAATTTTTTCAAAGAATAATTATTCGATCAACTAATTAAGGGATACAACCACAGATGAAGCTTTAACAAATTTAGCTTAATAAGAGAGGAAAATGCTAAAAACAGAATTCGTGAATAGAGATTGGATTGATGTGCCAGCTTATTTAGACGTGGCAAGTAGTACATGCCATATACTTTTAGCATTTTTGTTTTAAAGGAAAATATGTCCAACACTTTTTCTAGTGCTACTTAGAAATTGGTATTTCCTTCCTTTTCGTAAATAAAAATATTTCTCAAAGCTAGGGAAAAAAAATTAAAACAAAACATGTTAAAGTATCTTATTTCAAAAACAGAACAGAACTATACCCGTAAAATGAAAATCAGATAAATAAAGGATATTTAAAAGCATATTTAGAAAGATGACCTCAAACATGTTGGAATAATCTAAAGAGTAAAGTGTGAAAATATTCAAACCAAGGACAAAAATAACAATACCACAAAATTAAACAATGTTCGATAATTACCTGCAAGGAACTAATCCGTGCATTAAAGAAATCCTGAGCCATACGGTAACTCTGGCTCAGCTCAGCACACATACTCGTGGAGCTAAGGCATGTCCTAATACTATCCCACTTGTAAGAGCTCCGAACTCTGCGGCGAAGCCAGCCGGAGAAGTCATCGAGACGATACTCCAAGTAAGCGCGGCTTGGCTCGATGTGACCCGAGCCGCGGATGGTGACCATGTAGACGAAAACCGCCAAAGAGGCAAGCAAGATTATGAGGACAAGCATTGCAACAAGGTAAACTACGAGAAGCCATGGAATTCTCCAAAACGCCCCCACAAACCCGGCCAGAGCCACCACCAAGATCAAGATTCCGAGAATTATGACCGGCCATTGGAGGATCTTGACGCACGAGTTGTCGGCCTCGGTTGAGAGCCAGATTCCGGCACCGATGATGGGGATGGAGAGAAGGACGGCCACGAAGTTTATGGCTCCTATCACGTTATTGCTCAATGCCATAGTTTTTCTTTTTTCTTTCTTTTTTTTGTTTTTTTGGTTTTTAGGGTTTACATGGAGAAGTGTTTTTGGAGATAAGCTATATGTTTTTTTTGTTTGATGAGAGTTGAAATGATAAAGATTGAAAAAAGGGTTAATAGAGTAAGTGACAAGAGTAAGAAAAAGATAGGGAACGCGGCAAAGTTTTGTGTTGTGAAAACCAGCCTTTTTTGTTCCTTACCTTGGATCCATGAAAGCTACTAAAGGTAGTGATAATAATAGGTTTTGTATTTAAATTTATATAAAAATAAAAATAAAAATAAAAAGTGGGTTTTGAGCCTTTTGGTCTAATATTCACTTTTTTAAAAGGAGTGCCTTGTACAGGATATGAGGAGAAAAGAGAGATTTAGAGAAGAAATTAGTGTATTTTATTTGTTATGTAACATTATTTAGGTGATCAAGAAAGATGTCATGTGCGCTCCTAGTACTTTTTAGTTGCATCCACATAGATTTTTTTTCTTTTTGGTCGAAACGCAGATGCATCCACGTAGATATTAGTATCAACTATATACTTTCCTTTAATTAGCTGTAATGCATGGCCATCGATTGTTGCCTTCCCTAGCTCATTCTGGACCCAGCAATTTAATTTTATTTAATTGTAAGTTAAATATTAGAAAAAATATATATACTTGTGTCCTCAGTTGAAAAATAATTGCTTGGCATTATTTGGTTCTTGTTTAGACTAAATTCAAATTGTCTTTTGTTATTATATAGACTCCAATAAACTGGTATACATTTGACAATGAATACTTGATTGATAGATGTAAGAGTTGGAAGAGGCATGAGATTGAATACAGTGAAGTCTAGCTAGCTAGTACCAAAAAAATGCTGCAATAGCTGAATAAGAACAAAGTGTAGTCATTGTTGGAATTTTGACCCTAATATACTTATTTCCTACCAATATTTTATTACATGATGTGATACCACCTGTTGCTGCCTTATATAAACGCGTGTGTATATATATATATATATATATATATTGTAAAATACTAAATTTTATAAGGGTAATTAAGTAATTTTACTTCAAGGGTATTTTGGTAATTTTGTATTTTAGATTAATTAAATAAAAATCAGTAATAAATTATTGGTGTTGAATCTAGACAAGATAAAGTCTAGGTACATTTGGGGCAAAAGTGAAAAAGAAATTTTAAATCGAGAATAAAAATGTAATTAAAGAGGGACTAAATTGAAAAAATCTTTTCAAATTGTGGCCAAAGTGGAATTTTATAAACTTATTTTTCGGTCGAATCCGCTTGCACCACGTATCCCACTACTACAATTTTTGAAAAATTGCATAAAAACTTCCCATTTCTTCTTCTTCTTCACGAGAACCCCCGAAATTTCCTCCCTCTATCACTGTTCATCCGAGCCTCCACCGGCCGCCGCCGTGCCAGACGTGCCTACCCACCGTGACCAGAAGATGCCGACAAACCAGCGCCAGGTACTGCCGCTGTGAACCGCCGCCTCTCGCCGGAGAAATCGTAGCCCGAAATTCACGCCACCGGATCAGTTTTTCGTCCGCCGTTCCGCCGTCCGACGTCCGATCACCGCACCACTACCACCATTGGATTCGTTTCGACTCCAGCTTTTATTTCCGACCACTCTCGGCCTCCACCTCGGCTCCAGTGAGAAGTTGACTACTGTAGCAATATTTTAATATTTAATTTTTGTGGTATTTTCGTAATTGGTTTTGAAATTGAGTTTTCGATCGGACCATTAGATTTTAAAACTGATATTATTTTTGGAATCTACGTTGTAAATGATGAAAAATGAGATATATATTGATTATGTTCTGAAATGGGCTCGAAAAACGAGATCAGACGGCTCCGATTTGCGTGTCGTGGGGCCCGCATCCAAATTTGACAAATTATATGTCTAACCTAGGGTTTTTGGGTGCTCTGAATTCAATGGTGAAGTCTGTTTCATGATTTAAAGCTCCGTTTGAAAATCAAGTTTCAAACCAAGGAACTAAAGTTTTGAAAACGACGTCAAATTTTCTCCATGGCCTTGTAACGCTAGTTGGATGCTCGATAGAGGTAGGGATTCGATTACTTGATTCTAAAATTAATTTAATATATGAATTTTACATATTTTCAATAAATATAGAATTTCATGAAATAATTTATAAAAATTATGTTTATATCCATTTTTGACCTGATTTGATATATAAACTACCTAGGAGACACGTCATACGGGTTGGCGTGTCATATATACTGTTTTGGATTGATTTCTACAGGAAATTGGATTTTTGAGTTTTGATAGAAAATAATTGTTGTAATGCCGAAATTTTTAGAAAATCCAAAATGGTATGAGAAATCAGTTTTGAGGACTGGAAGTGATTTGATTAAATAATATTGCATGGTTATTTTGAGATTCTGTGGAAATAGTGCATATTCTTATTATGTCATTTATAAAACATTTGTATATATTCACACATTTACGATGCCCTACATTGGATGATCGGACTTACGATGCCCTACATTGGGTGATGGGATATACGATGCCCTACATCGGGTGATCGGACTTACGATGCCCCACATCGGGTGATCGGATTTAGGCGCCTCTTTAGGTGGCTCGGATTTACGATGATCTATTAGGACACTTCGGACATCACGATTGTATACATGGATATATGTTGGCTTGAATGGATATGTACTGGTTTTGATGAATGTTACAATGGTTTGAAATGTTTGACCATTGGACTATGACTTCTACTTGAGTTTTGTGAACTGTTTTGAATGGAATACTGACCATGCAGGACCTTCAACATGAGTATATTTTATATATATGTAGGAACTTGTAATTGATTCTATACTGGGCATTAGCTCACCCCTTTCTTCCCTTCAAGTGACACTCAGTGTAATTTGGATCAGAATAGATAAATCGAGGTATTTGGAGAATAACTAGTTTATTTATATTTTGGTAATTTCCTACGAGACTTGTGAAATATTTAAATTTGAGTAGGAATTTGGATTTTATTAAACTTTATAAATTAGAATATGAAATCTGGACATGGTTTGTATTACTTAAGTCTGAGTTTGAGTGTGAGATGATTTGTGATGTACGACTATTAAAACAATTGTTTTGTTTACGGTCTATGTTCAATGAGTGACGCATAACTGTGGGATTTTATTTTCATTTAAATATTTTGTTGAGGCCAGTTTTGAAAGGTTAGAGTCCTCGGGGCAAAATTTTGAATGAATTGAGTCTTTTTATTTAGTTCTTTTTTTTGTATTTCTAATTTATGGAATACCCATTCTGCCATTGACCCCAGCCTCGGGTCATGACAGAAAATTTGGTATCAGAGCTCGGTTTTAAATTTAAAATACTCAGAGTATGTCACTCATTAAACTAGATTGGACATTTCTTTTACATAAGTCGTGCAAAATCATCATCTTACTAATACATTGGACATATTGGAATACAGATCAAGAAAATGCCTCTAAGAAGAAGAGTGTCTCAACCTGAGAGAGAACAATATGTTCCTCCATAACAAGACCCTCCTACCTTTAATATTGTTGATGCTCTTCAACAAGCTATGCAGAGGATACCTAGTCTTATGACAAGGCCGACTGCTGAAAATGACCGATCTATAAGCTTCATGGATTTTACTAAGTTGAATCCACCAAACTTTTATGGTGAATATGATCCCGCAACTGTACTAAGATGGCTTAGTGAAGTTCAGCAGAAATTTGATACCTTGGTAGTACCAGTAGAGTTTAGAGTGGGCTTTGCAATGTACTTACTTCAGGATGCTGCTGATCATTGGTGGAATACAATTAAGTTGACTCATGACACCACCACTATGACTTGGGAACAGTTTGATGAACTGTTCAGAAGACAGTATGCCAATGACGACCATGTTAATGAAATGTTGAAACAGTATAATATCTTGCAACAAGGTAGTAGTACTATTGATGAATACTATGCGAGGTTTGTGGAACTCTCCCAGTATGCTTATACATTGAGAAACCATTTGAGATTGGACCTTAAGCCTCGATAAGGGTAGGAATTGGAAATGGCTCTAATCTGGTACGAATCTCTGACCTTAAGTTGGTTATGAAATGAAGCTACACTGATTGGTGATTGAGGAACTACTGGTGGATATAAGGGAAAACGTACAGACTGAAAAATGAAAAAAGGACGATGGCAAGGACAGGGTTCACAGAGCAGTGGATGCAGTGGCAGTTTTGTTTCAATAAGAAGTGGGCATTTTACTCCGTATTCTTGTCACTACTGTGGTCAACAGGGCCATTTTAGAAGAAATTACCCCCAGCTTTTGCATACTCCTTCACCGACCACCAGAGGACCATAAGGGAGTCAAGCAACTTCGATGCCCATCTCTAGTCGACAAACTAGGCCTGCTCATTTCCAGAGCTCAGCTCCGACTTTTAACTCTCTTGTTCAGCACCAACATCGTCCTCAGGGTTCTACCTTCACCACAGGATGCCAGACATCTTAGGTATCTGGAACACACGGAGGTTATGGACAATTCCACAGTAGTACTCCTGGGTCTAGCAGTAGTCATTCAGGTAGAGGCAGAGGAAACAAAGGAAAAGGGAAAGCTCAAACCTATGCAGTCACCAGGACAGAGGGATATGATCAGCTTGAAACTAGAGTAGTTGATGGTATGATCTTACTTTATCACTCTTGGGCTCATGTGTTATGTGATACGGGTGCATCACATTCCTTTATATCTGTGTTGTTTGCTAATATGTTGGGTTTAAAATTTGAAATCTTTGATCCTGCTTTGAATCTTGATACTCCTTTGGGAAATGTCAATGGTGTGTCTACTATATGCAACTCTTGCTCTATCGTCATTGATGGATGTGAGTTATTATTTAATTTGATTGTGATACCTATGAACCAATTTGATGTGATTCTTAGTATGGACTAGTTGTCCAAATATAGAGCAATAGTAGATTGTCATAGAAGAATGGTGACTCTTCATACTGAAGAGGGTTATTTAGTTGTGTATCAAGCCAGTTTCAATCCAATAAGCTTCAGTCCTCTCCTGAGAGTAAGTATTGGTGGGAGAAAGAAATTAGAATGTTATAGAAGCCTATTCACCATTGATAGAGAGATAGGAACTGCTGATAAATACCCATGGATATCAGTGGTTAGTGAATTTCCTGATATTTTTTCAGAGGATTTACCTGGATTACCACCTAACAGAGGATGAATTCTGTATCGACTTAGTTTCTGGAACTCAACTAGTTTTTATCCCCGCTTATCGAATGGCCCCTACGGAGATGATTGAATTAAGGGAACAAGTAGATGACCTATTGTCAAAAGGGTTCATCAGGAGTAGTACCTCACCTTGGGGTGCTCCAGTTCTCTTTGCTAAGAAAGCTGATGGTACACTCAAACTTTATGTGGACTATAGAAAGCTAAACCAGCTTATAATAAAGAACAAATATCCTTTGCCAAGAATTGACGAGTTGTTTGACCGACTCGGTGGATTCAAATTCTTTTCAAAGATAGACCTGAGATTTGGGTATCACCAACTGAAGATTCGTAAAGAAGACATACCAAAAACTGCATTCAGGACTCGATATGGTCATTTCGAGTTTCTGGTTATGCCTTTCGGGTTGACAATACACCTGCAGTGTTCATGGACCTTATGAACAGAATCTTCAGGCATTATTTGGATAGATTCATGGTTGTGTTTATTGATGACATTTTGATTTATTCTAAGGCTCGAGAAGAACATGCTAAACATTTAAGGACCGTGCTTTAGACTTTGAGAGATCATCAGTTATATGCCAAGAGATCGAAATGTGATTTCTAGATGACAGAAGTTAAATTCTTGGGCCATGTGATTTCTCAAAATGGTATCTCAGTTGATCCGTCTAAGATAGAGTCTATTCTTGGATGGGAAAGACTAAGAAATGTTACTGAGGTACAGAGTTTCCTTGGTCTAGCTGGTTATTATCGTCGTTTCATAGAAAAATTCTCGAGCATTGCTTTGCCTTTAACCAAGTTAATGAGGAAAGATATCAAGTTTGCTTGGAATGATGAGTGTGAGATATCATTCATGAAATTGAAGGAAAAACTGAAAACCACACCTATTCTGATTGTCCCTGATAGTAGTGAACCATATGTGGCATATACAGACGCTTTCTGGTCTGGGATTGAGATGTATTTTAATGCAAAATGGCCAGGTTGTAGCTTATACTTCTCGTCAATTGAAACCTCATGAAAAGAACTATCCTGCTCATGATCTAGAATTGGCGGCTGTAATATTTGCTCTCAAGATCTGGAGATGTTACTTGTATGGTGTTAAGTTTGATATTTACTCCGATCACAAGAGTTTGAAATATCTCTTCAGTCAATGAGACTTGAATTTGAGACAGAGGAGATGGATTGAATACCTAGAGGATTATGATTTTAACCTTCAGTATCATCCCGGAAAGGCAAATGTGGTAGCAGATGCCTTGAGCCGTAAATCTCATAGTATACTTGCTTCTTTGATATTTGAAGAGTGGAAAAATTCAGTCACTATTGGTGATTATAATTTGGAGTATTCTAAGAGAAACAATATTACTTGTGTTAGCAATGTAGTGGCTACTCCTTCACTTCTTCAGATGGCTCAACAAAGTCAATGGCAAGATCAAGAATTAAAGAAAATTTAGAACCAACTTCAGAATGGTGAACAACTAGATAGTTGGAGTACTAAAGGAGAAGGATTTGTACTATTTAATGGAAAATTAGTTGTAGCTAATAATCTACACCTTCGAGAGACTATCTTGAGTGAAGCTCACAAATCTAAGTTCGTAGTACATCCCGGTAGTACTATGATATACCATGACTTAAAGAGACAGTATTGGTGGAAAAACATGAAACGAGACGTAGCTACTTTTGTGGCTAAGTGTATAATCTGTCAGCAAGTAAAAGCAGAACATCAAAAGCCAGCTGGATTACTTCAACCATTGCCTATTCCAGAATGAAAATGGAATAAGATCACTATAGATTTTGTAACAGGATTGCCGAGAAATCGAAGAAAAAATGATGCAATTTGGGTAATTGTTGATCGAATGACAAAAACAGCTCATTTTATACCGATTCGAATTGATTTTTCTCTCAACAGACTTAGTCGTCTTTATGTGGATCACATTGTTTGTTTACATGGAATACCTTTCAGCATAATTTTTGATAGAGATCCAAGATTTATATCCAAGTTCTGGGGAGCTTTACAGAAAGTTTTGGGAATAGACCTAAATCTTAGTATAGCTCATCACCTATAGACAGATGGCCAATCTGAGAGAACAATTCAAACTCTAGAGGATATGCTTCGCTCATGTGTACTATACTTTGGTAGAAGCTGGGATGATTATTTGTCGTTAATAGAATTTGCATACAACAATAGCTACCAAACCAGTTTGGGTATGGCTCCATATGAGGTATTATATGGTAGACCATATAGGTCGCCCTTGTGTTGGGCTGACGCAGAGGAGCGAGTTACTCTTGGGCCAGAATTGATACAAGAGACTACTGATAAGATCAACATGATAAGAGAAAGACTTAAGGTTGTTCAGAGTCGTCAAAAAAGTTATGCAGATCTCTTAAGACGAAAAGTAGAGTTTGACGTTAGTGACCAAATGTTTCTAAAGGTTACACCGAGGCGCGGAGTTACTAGATTTGGAGTTAAAGGAAAGTTAGCTCCAAGATATATTGGGCCATTTATGATTACTGCAAGAATTGAGCCAGTAGCGTATCGATTGGACTTACCACCATAGTTGGGCTATGTGCACAATGTCTTTCATGTTTCAATGCTGAGGAAATATGTTCCTGACCCATTTCATGTAATTCAATATGTGGAGATACCAATTCAAGAGGATGTTACTTATGAAGAGCAACCAATTCGAATAATGGGAAGAGAACTCAAAGTGCTTCACAATAGAGAAATTCCACTTGTCAAGATTCTTTGGCAACACCATAAAGAAGACGAAGCCACTTGGGAGCTAGAAGAAGAAATGTATGAGAAATATCCTCATCTGTTTAATTTTCAACTTGAAGTTGTACTTTGACCCTTGTATCCAAATTTCGGGACGAAATTCTTTAAAGGGGGAGAGGATGTAAAATCCTAAATTTTGTAAGGGTAATTAAGTAATTTTACTTCAAAGGCATTTTGGTAATTTTGTATTTTTGGATTAATTAAATAAAAATCAGAAATAAATTATTGGTGTTGAATCTAGACAAGGTAAAGTCTAGGTACATTTGGGGCAAAAGTGAAAAAGAAATTTCAAATCAGGGACAAAAGTGTAATTAAAGAGGGACTAAAGTGAAAGAATCTTTTAAAATTGTGGCCAAAGTGGAATTTTATAAACTTATTTTTCGGTCGAATCAGATTGAGCCATGTGTCCCACTACTACAGTTTTTGAAAAATTGCATAAAACCTCCCCCCATTTCTTCTTCTTCTTCACGAGAACCCCCGAAATTTTCCCCCTTTGTTACTGTTCATCCGAGCCTCCACCGGCCGCCGCCGTGCCAGACACGTCTACCTGCCGTGACCAGAAGATGCCAACGAACTAGCGCCGGGTACTGTCGCCGTGAACCGCCACCTTTCGCCGGAGAAATCGCAGTCCGAAGTTCGCGCCACCTGATCAGTTTTTCGTCCACCGTTCCGTCGTCCGACGTCCGATCACCGCACCACCACAACGGTTGGATTCGTCTTGACTCCAGCTTTGATTTCTGACCACTCTCGGCCTTCAACTCGGCTCCGGTGAGAAGTTGACTACTGTAGCAATATTTTAATATTTAATTTTTGTGGTATTTTCGTAATTGGTTTTAAAATTGAGTTTTTGATCGGACCGTTAGATTTTAAAACTGATATCATTTTTGGAAACTATATTGAAAATGGTGAAAAATGAGATATATATATATTAACTATGTTCTGAAACGGGCTAGAAAAACAAGATCGGACGACTCTGATTTGCGTGTCGTGGGACCCGCATCCAAATTTGACAAATTATATGTCTAACTTAGGGTTTTTGGGTGCTCTGAATTCAGTGGTGAAGTCTGTTTCATGATTTGAAGCTCTGTTTGAAAATCAAGTTTTCAAACCAAGGAACTATAGTTTCGAAAACGACGTCCGATCTTCCAAACGACACCCAAACGACGCCAAACTTTCTCCATGGCCTTGTAACGCTAGTTGGACGCTCGATAGAGGTAGGGATTCGATTACTTGATTCTAAAATTAATTTAATTTATGAATTTTACATATTTTCAATAAATATAGAATTTCGTAAAATAATTTATAAGTGTTTATGTCTATTTTTGACCTGATTTGATATATAAACTGCTTGGGAGACACGTCACACCGGTTGGCATGTCATCTATACTGTTTTGGATTGATTTCTACAGGAAATTGGATTTTTGGGTTTTGATAGAAAATAACTATTGTAATGCAGAAATTTTTAGAAAATCCAAAATGGTTTGAGAAATCAGTTTTGAAGACTAGAAGTGATTTGATTAAAGAATATTGCATGATTATTTTGAGATTCTGTGGAAATGGTGCATATCCTTATTATGTCATTTTTAAAACATTTATATACATTTACATATTTACGATGCCCTACATTGGGTGATCGGACTTACAATGCCCTACATTGGGTGATCGAATATACGATACCCTACATCGGGTGATCGGACTTATGATGCCCCACATCGGGTGATCGGATTTACGGCGCCTCTTTTGGTGACTCGGACTTACGAGTGATGTATTAGGACACTTCGCACATCATGATTGTATACATGGATATATGTTGGCTTGAATGGATATGTACTGGTTTTGATGAATGTTACAATGGTTTGAAATGTTTGACCATTGGACTATGACTTCTACTTGAGTTTTGTGAACTGTTTTGAATGGAATACTGACCATGCATGACCTTCAACATGAGTATATTTTATATATATATATATGAACTTATAATTGATTCTCTATTGGGCATTAGCTCACCCATTTCTTCCCTTCAGGTGGCACTCAGTATAATTTGGATCAGAAAAGATAAATCGAGATATTTGCAGAAGAACTAGTTTATTTATATTTTGGTAATTTCCTACGAGACTTGTGAAATATTTAAATTTGAGTAGGAATTTGGATTTCATTAAACTTTATAAATTAGAATATGAAATCTGGATATGGTTTGTATTACTTAAGTCTGAGTTTGAGTATGAGATGATTTGTGATATACGACTATTAAAACAATTGTTTTGTTTACTGTATATGTTCAATGAGTGACGCATAACTGTGGAATTTTATTTTCATTTAAATATTTTGTTGAGGCCAGTTTTGAAAGGTTAGAGTCCCCGTGGTAAAATTTTGAATGAATTGGGTCTTTTTATTTAGTTTTTTTTTTTTTTTGCATTTCTAATTTATGAAATACATATTCTGTCATTGACCCTGGCCTCGGGTTATGACATATATAATACTTAATAAAACTCAGAAATATGTACAATTTATTGTCAATAATCTATTTTTAGTCATAATTTTTATCTATAATAATGAAATTTTTTTTGTAACTAAAAGTATATTTAATCATAATAAATTACTATTTTTGTAATAAAAATTTTAACTAAAAACTTTTTTAATTATGATATAAATATAATAATATTTTTTTATTCATAAATTTTTCACTTTTAATCATAATTTTTGTGATAACTAAAAGTAAAATTACTAAAGGTTAGTTAGGCCAAGGAAAACTTCCTCATATTCTCTCACTACTCGGTTCTTACTTGATAAAATAGACATGATTAAATAATAAATAATTATATATAGTGCTAGCTACTTCAATCAGTAGAATAGATTACGGAAAGTTTTTTTTGTCTTATTATCATTGCAATGTTAACCCAGATTAAAAATTATTTCCGCTGCAAGAGACGAAATAAATAGATAATTTATCTATTGGCAAATGATATGCCGCGTCAATTTCGTATCCGTAGATGAGAATATTATCTAATTATCTAATTGACACGAAATTAGATAATATCGCCAAATAGAATAAACTTCTAGTGGCGAATGATATGCTAATTATATTTAGCTCTATGTTTTATGCTTAATTATAATATTCTTGTCTTTCCCTCAAAAACAAATTATAATATTATCGTCTACAATTTCATATAGTGAGCATATGGTTAATGCTACTAACCGTACACGTCTCAACTCATAATGAGGGCTAAAACTCACTCTTTTTTATATTTGAATAGAGGCGAATAAAAAACAATTAATGGATTGGAAAATTTTCCTTTTTCTCATTCTAATTGATACATAAATACATGAAAGATAAATATTTTCTATTTCTTTATTCTCTTTGCTCTCTGTTACAAATCAGTAAGCACGCCTTAAAATTAAGAGATTCTGTGGACTTATTTTTCTCTTAATTATACATGACCGGCCGGCCAAGATGAAAACGCCTCTATGCATGACCGCACGTTGAACAGAAAAGTCAGTACTTAGTACACATACCTGAGCACTAAAATTGCTGTATAAAGCTTCTTTTCTTCTTTTATTGTCTTTTTCACTGCTTTCTCTTAGAAAAAAATAAAAAAAAAAAAAGGTCTATAAAGATTTTCTTGCCAAAATTTCAACCTTTGTTTGACTAAATGACTGAAGTGAACTTTGGTAGACCCGATTTTATGTGATAGATTTTCTTTGGTTCATACCTTTTTGTCAATGCTGATGCGTGGTTTAGTACTTATTTAATTATGACAGTGTGCAATTTAAATTTGGAAGTTATTGCTGTGGATACACTTATAGCTATGGCCACGTCTCACCAATGTGCCAAAAGGTTAAACGTTAAGAGTAGTATAATGGTGCTATTTATGTAGTTTATATTTTTGAAATCAAACAATAAATCCACATCTTGTGAGATTTAATGCAGAGCAACTGACATTTCTTTTAATTCCCTACCTCGTAAATCGCCATTGATATCAACTTGATTGACTAATTAGTTAACGTATAGCTTTAAGCTATTTCGTTACTGTGCATGAAAACACAAAATCAGGAAAAAAAAAAAAAAAAAAGAAAAAAAATGCTGCTGTTAGCTAGGAATGTAAATCGCAGTTATAAATTTCACGAAATGAAACTCATAGTTATGGCATTAGCACTTCTCACAAGTGAAGTTGACACCAGTTCGAATTACCTCCAAACAGAATAAACAACAATTATTCATAGGATAGAAATTGTATTTATTACAATTCCTTAATTAGCCAAGTAATCAGATCTGGCTATTTTTATTATTAGTATTTCTTTTCCTTTTTTTTCTTTTCGCTTTTTACCACGCGAATACGTTTATTTACTTATTGCTATACGTCGTACCTAAAAGTACGCATATTTCATATATTGATCGGCTGGTCATATAGTAATCATTTTCATCTCCCATGAATTCATTTAGTTCTGCAAGGACCACAAATTTATTAGATACGAATCATTCATATAAATGTCAAATATAGGAAACATATATTTTGCAAGAATTTATGCATATATATGATATATTTATACATAATACGTATGCATGCAATAAAAATAATGAGTAATAATATTTACGAAGACATGATTAATACAAAATTAATAAAGTATGTGTGTTTGTTTCGAAAAGAATTACCTAAGTTATGTCATTAAATTGACATATATTTACGTATGCATAGATTATTCATTCACATGCGTGCACATAAATATTATTGTAGAAGCATAATAAGTTATTAATTATATATGAGAAATTCAAAATTTACGTTGTTTAATTATATTTTTCGCTTTGTCTAATATTATTCATTTATCGATTTTTTATAAAATGGAACACATTAGCAAATAATTGAGTCATGAACATAATTATATATTTAGTTTAACTAAACTAGACTAGCTAACTAATTACCTTCCTTTTGCGGCAACTCTCGTTGTCGCTCTCGCTATCGCTGCTACTGTTACTGCTATCGCTGCAACTGCTATGACCCGACAGGCGGTCCTTGATTCTCCCAAACAAGTTTCTATCCTTCTTCTGATCACACGCGGCAGCCGCCGTGTTGCTAGGGCAGGCGGCGCCGCTATTCTTGTGGCCGTGATTGTGATTGTGACCGTGCTTGTGCCCGTGGCCGTTAGATTTGTTCACACATTTGCATGTCACTCCGTCAGTGACGTGGTGCTTAGTCTGGCTGTGGGCATGAGTGTGAGAGTGAGTGTGAGTGTGGTGGCCACCACCACCTTTGTTGGCACATTGGACCTGCTGCTGTGGTTTGGCAAAGCGCTGTCCGGTCAGGTGCTGGGCCTGGGTGTGGCAGCTGCTGCAGTGAGTCTGGGTCTTGGAAGTCGCCACATGGGTCTGGCAGGTTTGGGCCTCGGCCTTGCAGCTGGGCTTGCAGGCTTGCTGTCCGTTGTTGTTGTTGTGCCCCTTGACCCAACTAGACATCTTTTGGCCCAAAGATGGACCGGCATTGTATTTCTGCTGGCAGGTCTCGTTGGTGGGCCTGTTGCGTTGCAGTGATGAGGCCATTTCTACTAAAGCCGAAGAGAATAGAGAGCTAAGAAGATTACTAGGTTTCTTGGGTGGCTCCCTCTCTCTCTCTCTCTCTCTCTCTCTCTCTCTCTCTCTCTCTCTCGCTTGCTTGGTGCCAATTAGAGGCAAGTTTTGAGCCCTATATATAGGCAATATTGGAGCTACCAAGTGGTTTTTCTTTTCCTTCTATAATGTGACACTTTGAATCTGCTTTTTCTATTTGGCTTTATGGACCTAAAAGGGGAACTTATTCCATGAGCCAGAAAAATGTTCTGGCCTTTTTTCAGCCACTGAATGAGTTCCATATCTCTATATATTTTGGTTTTAAATGTTGATTCCCGTATGGAGCTGTACTGACACTGCTGTTAATTACATATTCAAAACATATGATAAGTTCCCTAGATGGTCCACCCGCTAATTTAAACAATCTTTAGTATTTCGTACCCAACAAAGAGATTATATCTTTGATGAGATTATTTGTTGCTGTTATTTTTTTCGAAAACAAATTTATATAAGCAGTTAATTTGTTATATATGTATACATACAGATAATATTTGTACATATACTATATTGAATGATATATATACATATAGGGTCAGGTGAAGTTATAGACGACTATTTTAATTTGATACTAATATTGCTCAAAATCATGTGACGAAAACTTGTCACTTTAATTGATATAAACAAGCGGGTCTTATATTAATTGAATTTTAGGTTCAATTTAAATAAATATTCATCTTTTAAATATTATAATAAAATATACCGTATAAATAAATGTAAAATATTATATAATAAATATAAAAATATATATATTTAGATATTTAACTATAAAATTTAAAAAATTAATATCTACTTAATCAAATTTAAAATATTTATTCTCCGCACAAATTTCTCCGAAAATTTAGTTGAACAATAACTCCATTATCTTATGAATCTAATTATCACCCAATAGGAATATACACTTGAAAATGGGTTACCATGCCATGCAGCTTTTCGGAGTCCTCTCCGCCAATCCTTATCTATAAATATTTGATAGATATGTAACGTATAATAATTAATAAATTCGTCCTCGAAATGTTTTTTTTCCACGAATTATGGGCATTGTAGATATAACGAATGCCTCGTGTATTGCTCAGTTATTGTAAACTAATCCTTTCGTTCGGTCTATATATCAATTGATTTTGCTGATATGGCAAATTTCTATAGTTTTCATATATTGATTTTGATATGGCAAATTTTCTATAGTTTTCATATATTGATTTATTCGAAAAATATGCTAAGTCCATAACACCCATAATTCAAGAGGAAAATACAATATTGTATCATTTTTTTTACCTAATTATGCATGTTTCTGGTATTATGTTATTTTCATAATTAGTTGTACTAGTTTAAAATACTATGTTATTTTCATGTCTAATTATGTTTTATCCTCTTTTTTATATCATATATGATTTGCATATATAATTAACTTTGTTTTCAAACTCTTATTATTTTTGTGCTATAGTTGTGCTTATTACTGTTTTTTTTTTTTTCAAATTTAGGTGTTTTAATACTATTAGTACATATTTACTTTTAAATAATTTTCAATGATTGATTGTTAATTGTTATGTAATAAAAATATATTTAAAAAATTAACATAAATTTTATATAAATGTAAGTATAAAATGAAATATTATAAGTTCACGTAAGAAATGATAATTAATTTAAATATCTATTATTAATTAATTTTATACATAATTTGATTAGCGCTTACTCAAATTATATCATAGTACATAACTCAAAAATTATTATTGACACATACCCAAACCATATTTTTCTTTCTTAACTTTTAAAGGTTTTCTATTGGATATGACTTTTGCTCTTAGACTTTAAATATTTTTGAACTATTTGGCCAAAGTTTATTAAATTTTGGATTTTTTTTAAAAAAATTAGGAATTGATATAATATCTATAAATATATATTATTTTTACTTGGAAAATATTTTATTTTATTTTCTATATTTTTTTAGAATTATTGTATTAAAATTATGCCAAAACAATTTTATATAACTAGAATTTAAGTATATTTTTTTACAAAGTGGTTATTTTTTTTTAATCATGCCATCTGCTTGCACCTATGCCATTCCAATTCGAACACATTTACTAATTGTGTTGTACCATTGTGGCCATTAGTTGTGGCCCATTTTAATTAACACCATTGTTTTATTTATTAGGCTTTTAAATTAGTTGCACATGATTATCACTCCTAGGTTAAAACCCTAATAAATGATCTTCTAGGAAATGATTCCCAGTGAAAGAATGAATTTATTAAATTCTTTTGTTTGAGATTTTGTTCCGTTCGTTATGGAATTGAAATAGAATAGGTCAATTTGATAGGAATTTCTTTTTCACTTATTTTTAAGAATAGTTTTTTTTCGTTTTTCATTTTACTTCTTTTTTTTTAAAAAAAAAATGAGGCTTCATTAATGACCACTACTTACTACAAATTTAAAAGAAAATAACATACACACTCTACCAAAGTTTGAACCCTTGACCCCCTAAACTCACACACACATCCCTCAAGCTTTAGACCAACTGAGCTAACCCCAGATTAATCATACTGTCAATTTTAGTTAATGGGGACTATATTTGTATCCCCAAGCTGTATTAAGCATCTCTTTTTTCTCAATATTTTTTATTACTACTTTATCCTTAAGTGATAAGACTAAAATATGTAGTTATATATATATATATATATTTATATATATAAGTTGTCAATCTAGTTGGTATTTTTTTTTACTCATGTATAAGTATTTTTTTTAACCATTGAATCACCATTAATGATTCAATAATTATAATAATGTCCATAAAAAAAAACGTGTATCATTAATATTATTAGTGATTTAATAATTATAATGATGTACATAAAAAGACAGTGTATTATTAATATCATTAGTGATTTAATAATTATAATGATGTACATAAAAAGACGAGCATAATTAATGTTATTTCTGTCTCTTACTTTTTAATATAAAAAAATATGCATGATAAATTTTAATAGACCAAAATGATACTTATGTATAGATAAAAAAAATACTTATTGAATTAGTACTCATATATATATATATATATATATATTATTTTTAACTTATTTTTAATAATCACACCCGACTATAATATAATTGGAAAACCTAAATTTCTCCACAAACCTCGTAACTCCTAATTTTTTTTCATCAGTAGAATAATATTATGATGAACTTTAATTGTTTTGAGTCAAAAAGGAAAACTTAATTAAACCAAAAAAGGACCAAAAAGTTTTATGTCAAGTAATCAAGTTGTTTATTAAAATCGTAGAAAATAGTATAGCATGGATCATTTTTCCCAGGTATATGATACACCCAGTATTATTGTTATTTTTTTCTGTTTTTTTGTTTTAAATCTTATTCCATCACTGCTTTTGGAAGAGCAATAAGTATGTAGTGTTTACGTACCAAATTTTTGTTTATGATTTTAAAAAAGTAACACGTCTCTACTTTTGTTTTAGTTACTTGCTCTTTTCCCATAATGATCGTTTGGGCCAAAAGAAATACCAAAATTGATAAGTAATTAAAATTGATAGGCAATGAATAAGGTAAGATCTATTTTAGTCTTTAGGAATGAAAAGGGTGCTTAAAATAAAAGTATAAATTTTTTTAACAGGGGTACTTTAGTTGAAGGGTACTTTTATGCTGCCACCGAGTGCAAATATAGGCCCATGTTGCTTTAACTTTTTAACAAATTAAAAATATTTTTCAAATAATCTATAAGCTAAAATGTATTTGGTACAAACCTAAAAATCAGATTATTTAATAATTTTTGACAATTTGACAAATTTACAGCCAAAAGCCAAAGTTGGCATAAGACAGTTTTAGCTTTTAGATTATGCGGGAATTTGTACTATTTTTTATTAAATAAGTTATAATAACTAAAATTCCCTCCCTTAAAAGTAAAAATGTCAAATATTTAGTCGAGTTTATTTTTGTATCAATTTTTTTAAAAAAAGAATTAATATATTTAAATCATAATTGACTAAAATACTAAGTTATTTTGAAACAACCAAATTAATTCTTTATCGAAATTTTAAATTCAGGCGAAAGAAAAGTAAATTAAAATAAAACAAAATAAATTTAATTGAGTGACTAATTTAATTAAATTTATTTTCATATATATTTTTAAAAATTATTAATATATTTTGTATGTAAAAATATGCATAATTGTATAATAATATTTATTTTAGTCATTTTATAATTGCACAACAATTCAATCATATAGTTTACCAAACACTTTAGTACAACTTTTTTAAGTCACAGTACTTTAAAATTATAGTTTACCAACCACTCAGCTACTTTACGATATAACAGATTTTCTTTCAGTACCGCTAAAAGTGTTTTTCTTGTTAGGGAAATAACCTCCCTAGTAGACACGCCAAATTGCGAAAACGATCAATAAAACGAAATAAGAAAATATAATTTATGTGGTTCACTAATTTGATTACGTCTACGAGATTATTGCAGATTATTCACTATAGGGAAAGAAATTTACACGATATTTATAATACTTACAACTCACAACCCTAGCCCTAATTATACCTAAGAATTTTTCTCACAAAAATTCTCTTAAGAACTTCTTAGTTGAAACTCTTTCTTTATCTCTCTATATTGAGATTGTTTTCTCTTTTTGTTGGGATACTAAATGGAGTTATGAAATGGTCTATTTATAGGCTAAATTATTTCCCCTTCACATGATTGGTAGCCTACAATGGCTATCCATTATCAATAAAAATGAGCTTAGATGGTATGAGCAAAAAACACACGTTCTTATATTTCATTGTCAAAAAATGTGATTGGTCACTATTTTTTGCTGTCCACATTCTTTGATAATTTGACTGCTTACATTTTTTGACAATTTTCCACTTGAAGACTTGATTTCAATCAGTCTTCAAACATCCTGATCAATAAAGCAATCAATTTCTCCTCTTCATACTTACAGGCCAACTGAAGTTGAACACAACTTCAGTTTATCAATAGTCATTGTCTTCGTTAGCACATTTGCAGAATTTTTACTTCTCAGAATCTCGTCAAGTACTAAGACTCTATCTTCTAAAGCTGATCTGATGAAGTGATACCGTACTTATATATACTTTGTTCTGTCATGAAAAATAGGATTCTTTACTAAGTGAATTGCACTCTGACCGTCACAATACAACATTCTTCTCTTACTTATGACTCAGTTCATCCAAAAAAGGCTTTAACCATATCATCTTTTTGTAAGCTTCTGTTACAACAACTTACTTTACCTCAATAGTTGAAAGTGTAATAATCTTTTGCAACTTAGAAACCTAACTAACTGTTGTACCTCCAAGAGTGTATATATATATATATATATATATATATATATATATATATCCATTAGTACTCTTTCTATCATCTAAATTATCAACCATATCAGCATTCACATAGTCTTGTAAGCCCAAACTCCGTCCTTCTAAAATATAAGGCTTTGTCTACAATACCTCTCAAAAACCTGAGAATCCACTTTACTGCTTCCTAGAACTATTTACTTAGATCACTTATATATCGGCTCACAACTCTCAATGCATAAGCTATATCCGGCCTAGTACATACTATGGCATACATTAGATTGCCAATAGTAGACACATAAGATATCTTTGCCATGTAAGCCTGCTCCTCCTCAGTCGAGGGTGATTGCTCTTTGGTTAGTTTGAAGTGACTATATAAAAATACCTTCTTTATATATTCCTCTTGTGATAGCTTCAAAGTCTTGTTCACCCTATCTCTAGAAATCCTCATCCCAAGGATTTGCTTTGGTACTCCTAAGTCTTTCATTGAGAATTCCTTTGACAATTCTTTCTTGAACTTGTCAATTTCCTTCATGTAAGCTCCAACAATTAATATATATATATATATATAAGTAGAATGATGTAGGAATTATCAAACCTCTTCATATAGTAGCAATGATCTGCCTGGTATCTCAAGTAACTATCATTACTCATGAATCCATCAAATTTCTTATATCACTGTCTTAGAGCTTATTTAAGACTATACAAGCTCTTCTAAAGTTTGCACACTATTTTCTTCTTTTTCTTGTACTTTGAAGACTTGTGGTTGCTTTATATAAATTTTTTCCTTTAAGTCACCATAAAGAAACATAATTTTGACATCTACATACTCTAGATACAAGTTTTCCTTAGCTATTAACCTGAGTACTATTTTGATTATGGTTAGTGTGCCCATTAGAGAGAAAATCTCAATAAAGTCAATACTTTCTTTCTGCTAAAAACCTTTTACAACAAGTCTTGTTTTGTACTATTTGCTACCATCGTGCTCTTTCTTTATTTGGTAGACTTACTTATTATTTATTGCTTTCTTTCCTTCTGGTAGTTCAGTCAACTCCCATGTTTTATTGGACAACAACGAATGCTTCTCATATTTCATGACTAACTTCCACTTGATTAACTCATTATCCTGCACAGCTTCTTCATAAGTCTATGACTCTCTTTTATCAGTCAATAAAATGTAATGCAGTGTAAGGAAATATCTTTGTGGCGGTCGAGTGATTTTAGAGGATTTCTTGAGTTCAATTACAAAAGTTTACAGATTCGGTTTGGGAGCTATAACTTCTTGATTTTTTTGGTCATTATTTTTCACATCATCTTTATGGTTGTCGCTCAATAACACTTCATTTGTCTTTTTGACTTAAGGACATGCACCACTAGCTCTGGTGCCTAATACGTCTTGAATGACATATCTTCATTTAAGATAATATCTTTGCTTCTGATGATCTTTCAACTTTGGTTATCTCAAAAATGATAACTAATCTCATCATTGCCATAACCAATAAAGTAGCACTTCTTGAATTTTGGATCAAGCTTACTTCCACTAGCAGAGTTGATATGAATATAGGATAAATAATCGAAAACTTTTAAGAACGAAAGTTCTACCTCTTTACCGCTCCAAATCTCTTTTGGTATTTTGAAATCAAGAGGTATTAAGGGTCCCTTGATAATACAAAAATTTGCAGTATTAACTGCTTCAGCCAGAATATTTTCAATAATCTAGCATGTTTCTTTAGAGTCCTATTCATCCTCTCAGCTATACCATTTTGTTGTGGTCTTTCAGGAATGGTTTTCTCCGTATTTATCTTATTGAGTGCACAATATCTCTTGAACTCATCATCTTCATATTCTTCTCTATTATCAGACTGCAAATACTTCAAATTGGTCTCATTTTCCACCATAGCTCTCTGCTTCTTAAAGGTATCATAGACATTATATTTATTTTTCAAAAAATAAACCCATACCTTTGTGCTCGAATTGCCAATAAAAGTGACATAATATCTTGAACCTCTAAGGGATGTCACAGGGGATATTCCCCACACATCAGTATGGACTAGCTCCAACTTTGCCGTACACAGTTCTCTTCTGCCTTTTGAAAAGCTCACCTTTTTTCTATTTGCCAAAGATACAGCTTTCACATAGATTATGCTCATCTGACTTTAGCTCTGGTAGCTTTCCTTTTGATAGCATAACTTTCATTCCTTTCTCACTCATATGCCCAAGTCTATAGTGCCATAGACTTGAATTAACACTGGCATCTATAGTTACTAATGTATCTCTGGAACTGGAAGTTATATAAAGAGTCTCAATTTTGTTTCCTTGAGCAACAACCATGCCTCTTTTGCTGACCTTTCAAGAGCTATTAAAAAAGGTCACATTGTATCCATCATCATTAAACTGTCCCACCAAGATAAGATTCCTCATCGACCCTAATACATACCTTACTTTCTGGATTTTCCACACCAATCCATTTGACATCTTCAAATGAATATCACCCATACTAACAATTTCTAATGGTTCTCCATTGACCAGATACACCTTACCAAAATTATCAGAAATGTAATTCTTAATAATCTCTCAGTATGCAGTGGTATGAAATGAGACTCTTGAGTCTAAAACCAAAGAATTAATTAGACTATCAAGAAATAATAGTAAAGCCTCTGGTACTTCTTAGTCACAATATTGGCATTGTGTGAGTTGTCTTTCTTTTTTCGTACTTTACAGTTTTTCTTTAAGTTACCAGTCTTGCCACAGTTTCAACACTCTAGTTTTCTTCCTGGTCTAGACTTGTCAATACCATTCCTTGATTTGGACTTGCCGCGACCTCAGTTAGAATTTCTCTCATTATTTCTACCCCTGTACTCGAGATTTAGGGTAGAACTTGATGATGTTCTTTCACTAGAATCTACTCTTCATATTTCTGGCGAGAACTCAATCCCGGAATCATTGAACTGTAACTTTTTGCCAAAAAAATTGCTAACTGTCGCTCTCATAGGTTTCTAACTATTCGGTAAAGACACCAAAAGAATGAAGACACAAATATCATCATCAAAATTGATTTCAACAACCATCAATTGTAAGATGATCATGTCGTACTTGTTGATATGTGCTGCTACTGAAATACTTTTTCCCATCTTTAAATTAAATAACTTCTTCATCAAATGAACTTTATTGTTTACCAACGGTTTCTCATATATATCTGATAGGATACTCATCATCTTCACTGTGGTTTTTTCCTCAGCCACATTGTGAGTAACATTCCTTATTAGCGTCAATCAGATTACGCCTAATACTTGTCGATTAAGGACTTTTCACTCGTCGTTCTCCATTTTTGTTGGTTTTACCACTAACAGAGGTTGATACAATTTCTTGTTATGCAGATAATCTCTAATATGCAATCTCTAAAATGAGAAATTTGAACCGTCAAATATGTTGATACCAAGTCCCAATCCATCTTCTCCAGCCATTGTTTCTTACTGTTGACTTTTCGTATAAGTGAATAGTATCCTACCTGGCACTCTGGTACCAGTTGTTAGGGAAATGACCTTCCTAATGACATGACAAATTGTGAAAGATATAAATAAAGCAAAATAAGAAGACACAATTTATGTGATTCACCAATTTAGTTATGTTTAGAGGACTACTATAAATCTTTTACTATAGGGAAAAAAATTTACACAATATTTAGAACACTCACAACTCATAATCCTAACCCCAATTACACTCAAGAATTTTTCTCAAAAAAATTCTCTTAAGAACTTCTTAGTTGAAGTTCTTTTTTCATCTCTCTATATTGAGATTTTTTTTTTCTCTTTTTGTTGGGATACCAAATGGAGTTATGAAATGGTCTACTTATAGGCTAAAACCTTTCCCTTCATATGATTAGTAGCCTACAATGATTGTCCATTGTCAACAAAAATAGGCTTGGATAATAGGAGTAAAAAACACATGTTCTTATATTTTAATTTTAAAAAATGTGACTAGTCATTTTTTTTGACTGCCTACATTCTTTGACAATTTGACTGCCCATATTCTTTGATATTCCTTAAAATTTGCAGCTCTACTAAATAGTCTCACAACCTCTTTTAGTTAAAAGACATGAGTACCTAAACCCAACTAACCCAAATGAGATATGGTTCCTCTCTCAGTTTCTTTTTTTAAAAAAAAGTCATCATTTTAATGCATGCAATAGCCATAGATTAATAGTTTCGTTCCACCCGCAAATAAAAGGCTGATAATTTCTTGTGTTAGGCATCTTAAATACTTTTATAGTACCCTTTTAAAAAAATTTTGTTATGAAATTTATATAAGTTGGTTTAACTAGGAGCTCTTGTTAACTCCATAAAATTTGAGTTATCTAGTACTAATTTGTCTTAAGTTTTGCTACGTTATTGTTTATATTAAGTTATTTCAAGTGTTTTTCTAATTATTTTGATGTTTTATTTGTTTATGTTAACATGGGAATAAAATAAAGGTATTTGATACCACCTCCTAAATAGGTTTTTCAAATTGAGATCAAAGTTGAATTCGATACAGTCGTAACATAATAAAAATGAGGTAAATTAGAGCTAAAACGAAGAAATGACGCACTCAGGAAGCTGAGGCACTAAACCAGTAGAAAAGTGGCGCCGCTCCAAGTCAACAATTAACAATCGAGATCAACTTTTTAACGATCCAAGGGTCCATATTTGACCTGTCTTAAGTTTGCATAAGCCTTCTCTTTAAAGCCCTATCTTTGGAGTTGAAAGAGATATGTTGGGATAGAGAAAAAGAGAGAGAAGTAGCTATGAAAGGAGAAAAGAAAGAGGAAGAAGAAGAAGAAGATTACAAGCTCCAAGCTTCAATTTTTTAATTTTCTCCACAACATCAACACCCCCTTTATTTATATCATCTTTTTTTCTTTTTCTTGTGAGGTTTTTTTTTTTTTTTTTTGTATTTTCTATATTTAGAGAGTAGTATAATTGAGAACAAATCCTAAAAAGAGGATTCAAGGGAGGAAGAGCTAAGCTTGGAGGAGGAGTTTGACAACCTCTATGAACACCTTCAAGCTTTTCTAAGGGAGAATTCTATAACTTTTCTCGCTTTGATTTTGTATTTCTTGAATTTATTAGATTAGAATGTTATTGTTCTTAATCAATATTATGAACTAAATATTTCTTTATCTAGTTTTGCTATATGAACCAACCTAGTATATTGTATTTGTTTATTTATTTTCTCTTCATTAATCAAATCCATTGTTGAGTAATTTGTTTTATCTTATACTTATTTCTTATATCTAATTAATCATTAAATATATTATTGAGTGAAACCTTTATGAACTTGGGAAGGGGAATTTAGGTTTGGACATAGGTAGAACAATATAAGATTACATAGTTTGGAGTAAGTTTGCATAAGATAGAAAAGATAGAAATATACATATGTGACTTGTGTAACCTTTATCTGAGAATAACTAAACTTAATAAATCTAGTCAATTTATATTAGGAGTAACATATTAGTTTATCTAGATATTTTCACTTATGTCTTGAAAAAAAGTTTGTGAATACATTCGAATTCTCGGTTGACAACTCTAGTGGATTAATTAATATAAGAGGAAAATTGGGAAATTGTGTGTTTAAAGGATGGTCGAGGAATTAGTAAATCTAGACATTTTTCTTATTGCTTGCTTTCATTTATTTTGTATGATAGCTTAGTTGTCTTTATATTATTTCTTCAAAATCTATATTTCATTTATTAGAATAAAATTAAGATTGACCAATTTTAATACTTAGCATTGAATTAGTAATTAATCCTCGTGGATTCGACACTTTTAACTCCTAAATCTGTATTATTTGTTACCGTGTACACTTACACGAGAGTGTGCGAGTATAATTTATAGTTACACATTTCAACCAACAACCTTTTTTTTTAAAAAAAAATCTTAGACTAATTGAGCCAACATTAATTAGCAAATATTTTCATAGCTCTTGTACATAAATCAACTCTTTGATGTTGTCAAATCATTTATTTTAGGTTAATTACATTTTTTTAATAAAAAATTAATTATATTTTTATATATTTACGCTTTAATTGTTTCTCTTCTTAAAAATCATAGACTAATTAAACTAGCCTTAATTGACAAGTGCTTTCATAGCTTTGTTCATTCTTATACATGAAGCAACTTTGCCTTATTGTCAAATTATTTATTTTAGATTAATTACCTATTTTTATAAAATGTTAATTATATTTTTATATATTTATTGATTACCTTAATGTTTAAAATTTTGTAACAATTTATACAATATTTGGGTCAAAACACCATTTTTTTTATATAAGTCAAACGCCAATTTTAATTATTAAGTTTACCGTATATACCCTTTTAAACTTGAAGATATATAACACAAAATGACACTATAAATGAACTCGTGTGGGATCTAATGGGTGTACTGAATTATGATCATCCAGTAAAACCAAATTGGACTAATTTGTCCTGCGTGGATATGATATTGGATTAGATAGCATATCCCGGTGCCCTATCTCCCTCCTCTTTCTCCAGTCATTTAGGATTTGGGAACCATGGCGGCATTGGAAGCTTCTCTCTGTCTTTGCTCAATCTACTCTTCTTTTTCTTCATCATCATCATTATCATTATCCACTAAACTCCTCTCATTCTCTAAAACACTAATCTACCCATTAAAGCTCAACTCTCTCAAACCTACCATTTTTCTCCCCAACCGAAACTCATTCTTTGCTCCCCCCTCCAGAAAACTCTGCCTCCAGCTATGCTCTGCGGTTCAGGAAATTGCGGTAGAAGAAAACCCAGAAGAAACCCATGTCGAAAATCAGAAGAGAAAGCTCTACGTCGTCAATCTTCCATGGTCGCTCACTGTTGTAGACATTAAAGAACTCTTTGGCCAGTGTGGAACTGTCTCCGACGTTGAGGTTCTTTCCTTTAATTTTCTTTCTTTCACTGATTTGTTTTTTCTTAGAGTTCATTTCTTTAGGTTCTGTTTTGGTTATGGTGTTTTTGAATTTTGTTTTTTTAGATTATAAAGCAAAAGGATGGAAGGAGCCGAGGGTTTGCCTTTGTGACAATGTCTTCTGGGGAGGAATCTCAGGCTGTTATTGACAAGTTTCACCTTCAGGTAATTTAAGTTGTTTTGGATTCTTCTTTATAAATGCAATTAAATTGTGATTATTATGGCTTCATTTGGTGCTAGTTACGAGCCACAAAGTTTTGTTCTTTGTTGTTTTGTTTTCTTTATTTTAGACTACTTTATTAATTTCTTTCTAATGTTCTATTGGAAGATTTATTGGTGTATATTTAGTTTTGATGACATAACTCTCTACCGAGAAGTTTTCAAATGTAGAGTATTTTCAAATGTAGAATTAGGAAGACTTCGGTACTCTCCGGTTGAATATTGGGAAATCAGTTTACAAAGGGTAAGCTGTATTGAGAATTTAGAAGTTTTGATTGTTTTAAGTCCAAATAATGAGAATGCAACTTAGAGTATTTGACTTTATATTTGACAATTAAGAACTTCTTAAGGTTCGGTTTCAATTTAATGAGGTTGCAGTTTAGAAAATTTCGCTACAGTTGAACTGTTTTTATGTGTTCACTCATTCAAGGGGCCATTTAAATGAACCTTCTTCCCTGTATTTTCAGATGTAATACCTGTATTTATACTTACTGCATGTTGAATCTAATGAGTATGCTGTTGATACGTGTACATATATCCTTATGTGATACTATTTGCAGACTTCCAATTTTAATGGTAAGAAAATGATCCTTAATATTGAAACATGCCATACCAGCTTTCCGTTCTGATTATGTTTGTGTTTTGCAATTGGTGCAGGAAGTATCGGGCAGAGTTATTAAGGTTGAATTTGCAAAGAGATTCAGAAAACCTTCTCCTCCACGTCCTCCTGGCCCTCGACCTGGAGAGACACATTATAAGATTTATGTGTCTAATCTTGAATGGAAAGCAAGATCAACCCATCTCAGAGAGTTTTTTTCTGAAAATTTTAATCCAGTTTCAGCCAGGGTTGTCTTTGATGGCCCTAAAGGAAGATCTGCAGGGTATGGGTTTGTCTCTTTTGCCACAAAGGAGGAAGCAGAGGCTGCAATAGCATCTTTGGATGGGAAGGTAATAGCGTAAATCAGTATATTAGACTTTCTAGCATTTTCCTTTGTTTAATTAGTCTACTAAACTTACTAGTACTTCTTCAGATTTATGGTTTGAGTACACTGCAACTATGTTTGTGATCAAATTAATATCACTTGTTCCGTTTCTTACTTATCTTTACTCTTTAGTAAAACAAAAGTACAAAAATTCGCAGCCTATAGTTTTACACCTGCATACATGTTTATAGCACTTTGAACGCTTGAATGAAGTATTATAAAAATGTGTGCTTCTGTTTTTCAAAAAAAGAAAAAAGGGGGGGGGGGATCCAGTTTTATGTATTCGTTACATTTATAAAGGTCAAACACAGGTGCATACCTATCGCTGCTACCTTGGGTTCATTTTCTTTGGATTGGTTCGCTATATGCCTGTTTTCAATGCAAGTCATCTGGAAATATGCATGAAAACAAGCACAGTGGCCTACCTACAAACCAAGAAGACATCACTTTATTTGCATATACATGATTCAAAGTCCAGTATCAGATAAATCACATAAAATTACATGCCTTTAGTTACTAGTTCTTGATGTTTGATTGAGGAGAAATATTACAACTTTCAATTCTTCCTCTTGCAGGAATTAATGGGCCGGGCACTTCGCCTAAAGTTTAGCGAGAAAAAAGTGGATGAATCTGAAAGCCAAAAGGACGGTGAAGTCACGTTAGAGGGTCAGACTGAAGATTCATAGACTTTTTTGTCCACAGTAACTGGTTTTGACAATCTTGATACATTGTTTGCAGATATTGAGTCGAAAGTTGTAAAGATCAAAAATTTTGACCTCAGTCGCCCCATGTGAGAGATGGAAGGTTTTCATAGTTTTATATTTTGTATTAATATCTCATTTCCCTCTCTTCGTATAACGACTAATTTACACTACATTCTCACTAAAAGTTTACCATTGGTGAAGGACATGACTATGTTTCTAGTTTGAGTTAGATGAAAAGACATAAGAGTATTAGAGGCCTGACACCGTCTCTGCAATCTGGGCTGTCCATCACAGTGGAACCCACGTGGCATCTAACGTGGTGGGCGGCTCAGATGCTACAGTTTCATCCGATGCTAGCAATTTCCTAAGTGCTAATACTTAGGGCCTGTTTGGTAGTAAGATTGTGATTAAGATTATTTATCTCATATTCATGTTTGATATCAATTTAGAATTAGGATAAATAATCCACAGTCTCAAAATAGTCATACGTGTATTACATTCAAAAATATAGGATTATTATTCTCACATTCAAAAGTGGTGGAATTCATATTCATTTCAAAATTTTTAGACTAGTGCGTCTCATATTATAAATATTTTTTAATATTTAAACTAATATAAAATAAATTTATTATAAATTTTAATAAAAAGTAAGTTCCCATTATTATAATAATAATAATACTAATCTAATAAAATTAAATTAAATTTATCCAATTGCAATCTAATTTAATATTATAATCTAATCTTAGTAATTTAATACTATAATCTAATGACGAGAGTTGCTTTAAGGGCATATGTTGATGCGGAGCTTTTTTGCTTTAAAGTCTTATTCAAATTACTTAAGACTCAGTAGCACCACTTATTGTAAGATTGAAAGTAAAGCTTTTCTTCATCACCAACCCCAAATCCCTGGAATCCCTCAAGTAGTCATCACAGTCACAGCATGAACTGCTCCAAAGCCATATGACAGTAATTGTGTTTAACAATCTGAGCCTCCCTTTTTTTTATTTTGTTTGATTCTTTTGGAATGGTCAACCTGTGTATCAACCACCTTCATCATTTTTATGTACCGAAGTCATTCCCAGCATGTCTGACATCTAATATACACCAGCATATGCGTATCAAAGAGCTTAATTTTGATTGAGGTTACCAAATTTGATTACTTCATAGCAGAATATGATACTTGGATCAATTTATTGCTCCAAGATACTATTTTGGTAATCCAAAATCTTTCTTGTATTTCTTCAGGCCTTTTGCCTTCTTTTACAGGGACACCACGAAATAAGGATAGGTTTTAATGGAGTACGCTCTTTTTTTTTTTTTTTGGGGTAGATTTTTGAATTATTCAACCATATCTCTATATGATGGGGGTGAGAATGTTAAACATTTTAGGCGCATGGGGTTGTTTGAACACTAGGGAAATGTATAAATATGATATTTCACTGTTCTCAACTTCCCATCCACAGTGTACTTCCCCGTACCTACTCTTAGTCACTGAAAGTTAGGATACCGATTTTTAAAGAATTTATTTAATGGACTATCATTCCTTGCTAAGATCGTTTCTTTTCAAAAAAATTTGCATTGGTAGCACTCATATTGTCATATTTATTTACTTCTAAACCTAAAAAGAATTTTTTTTTTTTAATTTTGTTTTCAGTGGAAAGATTTTCAAACCTTTCATAGACTAGTGAGTCTTTCCGAGAAAATTTTGCTTCTAGTATTTTACGTTAATAGAATTCTAAAGAAAGCTCTACTTCTGAGCATGAAATTTGTATCAGGGTTCACAGAATGAAATGGGCCATTATAGAATTACAATGTTTGCTAAATTTGGCTGAGGAATTTGCATGTTTTATATCTTGGTAAGATGATTTAATTAAGTAATGAAATTGCTTTGCCGGGTACATTAGGTCTGGAATATTTGTTATGGAAAGATAAATATTTAGATGTTTTGTTTCTTGATGATATCTTTTCCCCCCTATTTGTATTGTTTTACCTTCTTGCTTTCGTTAGTATGTAACACTTACTTTTTTCCCATCAGAAGCTTTTATAACATAGTATACACCTCGGCCCAGTCTTGAATTCCTCCGAAAAAAAAAGGGCCCCCAAATGAATTGAAGGAAATTGTAGTAAGCAGGTGAACAGCTTTATTCCAAAAGTTGAAAATGATAGTGATTGTTCTAGTTAAGAGTTAGCGTTATAGATTTATTTAAGAAAAACAAAAGGTCCATTGTAGTCTCTTTTACTTTTTGCTCTAAGATGATATTGTTTTAGGGAAACGAATATCTCACTTTTAAATTCTATTCTCTATTCTCAAAAAAAGAATATATTTGGCTTACGATTTTAATTTATTTCCTGTTCTCAGAGAGGGGAATAAGTATAGTAGTTCACACCAGAAACCTACACTTGATACCACGAAGGAGTTGGTATAGCACTTCGGATGTCTCTCTTCCCCATCTGGGGATGCATCAAGGTTCGATACTATGTAGTCCTACTTTTAGATTTTGCTCAGCTAATATGTTGTACGGCATTGGGTCTTTGGTGATGTGAGTAAAAATTGAGCATATTATTTGAGTAGAATTGGATGAGGTCTTTCAGTTCCATTGGTGAGTTCCGGAATTACTATAATGATAAAAGAGATAAAAACTATTAATTATCATTTTTATCCAACAAAAAGAAACCTACACTTCATAACAGATCAATTAACATCTATGATTTTACACTTTCATTAAAATAATTTCTGATAGAGGTCACGTGAAATGTGGGGACTAAGTTGTCTCAGTACTTATACTAAAAAGGGTCAATATATCATATATTTGCACATGAAGTCGTCTGCATAATTGGCTAGGAACACTCCTTACATAGCCTAGACAATGCATTATTGAAATCTTTTTTTTCTTTTCCTAATATTGTATGTGATATGACATTGGCTCTCTTTTATGGGAACTTTGTCTTCGCTATTTGAGTTGAAAGTTAGTGTATAATATACATATTCTTACATATATTTTATATTATCATCACAAATTTATAAGCATGGCATAATCTGTTTTTCAAATATCCTTCTCCATATTTGTGACGTATTGTAATTAAAAAAATGTACTATGATGCTAGCTGCTGGTATATTATGGTATGGTTTCTTCTAATTAAAAATTGAGTAATTTCTCTTTCAAAGGAGAATCTCCTTTATTTGCAATTCCTATTTTGTCTGGTAGTTAGCCAATTAGAGGACTGAATGGTATTCGTACGAGTCTGAAGTCTTTAGTTGGCACTACTTAAATTGAAAGTGAGTTTTACGAAATATACAAACATATTGAAGTGCATGGACTAGATGGAAAACATAATGTTGATATAGTACAAACTGAATTCATGGTTTTAATAAAAATATTTTTATAAAATTTTGCATGAACTGGATGGAAAAGATAATGTTGATATAGAACAAATTGAATTCAAGATTTTAATGGAAGTTATTTTTAAAAAGTTATGTAAATGGGGTGACAATTTGGTATATAACATGACAATACGGCTCAAGATCAACACATTTAGCTGAATCTATTTGACACGAAACTTACTCAAATTTATAAGATTAAGTAATCTTTTATTTGAATATAATAGATAATTATTTCTTAATAATATCTTTTAATGAATTTTTTATATAAATAAAATGAAAAAAATAACTAATGAGCTAATATATCTTAATATAGTAAAACTTAATTGAAAAATCAACTAAACCAATAATTATATTATTTTTTTTCAAGTAGGGCTTAACTAATGACCTACATTTATTACAAATTAAAAGAAAATACATACTACTATCCAATTCCCACCCACACTATTAGAGATAATAAGTTTTCATACTTACCCCCAATAATATAATAGATAATTATTTCTTAAAAATATCTTTTAATGAATTTATGATATAAATAAAATGAAAACATAATTAATGAGCTAATTTATCTTAATATAGTAAAACTTAATTAAAAAATCAATTAAACTAACAATTATATTATTTTTTTTAAACGGAACTTAACTAATGACCTCTACTTATTATAAATTAAAAAAAATATCTATTACTATTTAATCTTAGATAGTGAACACTTTTACTATTTGAAAACACTTGAGATAACCAAACATGAATAATTATTCATTAGGTCAATAAGACACATATTACTGCCCTTATGTAATAGCAAAAACATAGATATTTAGTGTGTATGTTGGAGATGAGATTATTCTTTCTATTAGTTGATTTTTGTCATATATATTTTCTCACATATAGTGGTTTAAAAAGTTCAAACCAATCCAGTCCTAGTTCGATGGTCACGGGACCTCTGAGAAGTTATTGCAAACACGTTGAAGAAGAAGACTGGGGAGAGAAGGAAAGGGCTAATGTATTTTTCTATAGATTAATCAAAGAAATTCTTGATTTTGTCAAGAAATATGGTTGGAAGTGTCTCTAATTAGAGATTGATTTCATTTATGTAGTTTTTATTTTATTATTTCGTTCTTTGAAAATTCATTTTCGATCGAGATCACTTTGGTCTAAGGCCTTGGGGAACATTACTCATATAGATCTCGTCACGACTTATATTTATCATAAAAGTAATTGCGTTGCAGATTTTTTGGCTTCTCGAACATCTTCTATAATCTGTCCTACCTAGTGGTGGTATGTTTATTTTATTTCTTCTTTTGTTCATGATGATTATATTACGAAACTTAGTTATAATTTTCGCTAATTTTTATTCTCTTTTTAGTTTTTCTTCCTATTTTTAATCTTTGAGAAGTTATACTCATGTCCCCATCTGACTAGATTTTTTTTTTTCCTTTTTAGTTTCACTCGTTTTGTCGAGATTTGAAAAAAAAAAAAAAAAATCAAAGGACCCTTGACAAAACAGCTGAATTTTTTGACTTCAAATAAATTTTTTCATTTTTTTTAATCAAAATAGTTGAGTATATCTGTATGTCAGATACACTATATCATGTATCATATATACTCAAAATATAAACTAATATATTTGGTGTAAATATAATATAAAGAGTCATTAAGCTATTATAAAAGAATCCTTTGGCAAAATGACAATATGAAAAAAAAAATTATTAGTAAAATGTAACAAACAGTCTTTGTTATAATTTCTCTTTGTTAAAATTGACATAGGGAAAGACGGAGCCACTCATATTCTACATTCTTTCAGAGACTGAAACTGATTAGTTTGTTATTATTGAAAGTTTATTACCGATAGTACCGCAGAAATTGTGATGTCAAGTCGTATTATGCAATTTATTGTATTATTGTGATACAGTAAAATTTTTCGTTGGGTAAATGATGTACAATTTAATATACCAAAAGTTTTATTGTATATATTTATCCGATTGTATTATGTTATTATCTCACTGCATTCCAAATTCTCCTTCACGCTCATCTTTCATGAAATTCTTTCCTCATTATCTCTTTTAACTTTCTCGCTCTACAATTTCGCTATTGACTTCCTCTTTCCCCTCATCTTTCATTCCTTCTTTTGTTCTCTAAATTAAACATAATTAGCTTTCATATATCTTTTTTTTTAAGGATAATTTTGTTATATCTTATAATACATGTAATAAACAGACATATTATTGCACTACGAATACTGTATAATATATTATACCAAATATGGACTAAGAATTAGTATGTTATTTTTTCTTTTCATATTATTCTTAAGAATTTCCCACTGTTATTATACTAAGAAGAATCTAGGACTGGGCGTGACTTTGTAGAGAAGACCATTAAGAAAGTTAAAAAGAAAAGAAAATGCAGACCAAAGTTGGGGGCAGTGGTTGGTCAGACAGACAAAGGGGGTCTTGCCTCCTAATGCTCTTGACTCCAGAAAGCGTCTTAGTTCTACTTCGGCTAAAACTTCCTTAATTTAGCCATGTATCATTTTTTTTTTTACCAAATGAAAAAATTACTGGACCTTTACTTCAAAGATATTCCAGAACTGAAGAATTGGTTGGTAAAACAGGTCTTTTGGTTGATATAACATTCTCGGTTTTGTGTCAGTTGAGACTCTATACTTTCTTAAATATTGTATTTTTTGTTAGAATAATATTACGGACTATCAATGTTGTCCAACATTATAATGATATATCTATTTGTCATTGAATGATTTAATTGATAAATTGAATTCCGTATGGACTCAATCTGAATTATAATTATGATTAACTAATGACAAACTGACACATTATTGTAGTGTTGAGCACCACTAATACTTTGTAATATTATTCTTTTTGTTGGGCTATATCACATAGAGTGGATAGTCTCAATTTACTATTTTTTCGTAATAGAAGTAATAGTCCCACTACAATGCTATATCTGTTTGTCATTGAATAATTTAATTAATAAACTGAGTTCCATATAAGTTCAATCTGAATCATACTTATGATTAACTAATAACAAACTACATTATTACAGTAATGGGCACCACTAATACTTTGTAGCATTATTCTTTTCGCTGGGCTATGTGACTTTTCATTGGGCTATATCACATAAAATGTATAGTCTCAATTTATTCAATCTGAATCATACTTATGATTAACTAATAACAAACTACATTATTACAGTAATGGACACTACTAATACTTTGTAGTATTATTCTTTTCGCTGGGCTAAGTGACTTTTCGTTGGGCTATATCACATAGAGTGTATAGTCTCAATTTAGTTTTTTCGTAACGGAAGTAATAGTCCCACACCTTTCTTTAATTGTGAGAAAGAAATGCTGCATAATGGGGTCTTTAAAGTCTTGGACTTGTTAAAGCGAATATATGCTCTTCATCAAACTGGAATCTAAAGGCGTTGCTTATTGAGACCCACAAAAAATTTCACCTGATGTTTTTTGGGCATAGACAATGTAGCATTGGATTTTCTTTGGTTGAATATGTTATGATGATCTTACCAAGACATATTCTCTTCCTTTCTTTCTTGCTTTACTTTAATTGTGCTTATCAACACATATGTCATAAAGTTGTTGGTTGCCTATTAATGTCAGATAATTTGGTTAGTCACTTTAAAAGAGAATTCATTGTCTCCTGAAGAGCAATGATGACGGTTCAACTATAAACTACTAGATTAGATAGTTTGTGATGAATTTCATTAGATTGTACAGTAGGCACATCTCAGCCACAATATATGTCTGTGAAATTATATCAGAATTAAATAGTATGTAAATAAAAGTATGAAAACTGAAATGTTTTCCAGAATTTCATTACAACTTACGAAGTGCTGTAAGATAATATAAGCACACCAAGAACTATTCACAGGCTCAGTGAGCACTACTTTTCTTCACAAATTCTAATGTGGTAATTTTCTGAATTAGTTCTTTGAATAAGACAGTAGGATAAATAATTGACTATATTGAATATGAAATTAATGCGTCAATTGATACATAGATACTGGTAACCATTTTGTTTTCGAAAGAATAATGTTGACCAAGGAAAAAACAACAAAAACCCCTGTTTATATACATGATTTCTGGTCCACTCTAGCAAACTAATTTAACTTTTGACAGGCAAAGGTCATTGGCCTTGATTATATCGGCTTTAAGAGAGAATTTAAGCTTCAGATTCCTTGTAAAAATTAATCTCTAAGATTGGTAGACCTAACATGACGGCCTAGAATTACTACTATCTCATAATGGAGAATGTAAGTTTATTCTGGTTCACTTCACTTTTGAGGTAAACGGTAGTCAATGTGAACTTTCATCAAATTTAAGGGCAAAAGATTGCTTAGCAAGTACCGTCATGTTAAAAAATGTAAATTGTAATATGCTCACACTCAACTACAACTAGCTTGGACAATAACAAAAGCATTAATTACTTTAATGAATTCCCAACCAACATCACCACCTTAGTCAACAAACCATTATCTCGAGAAAAAGATGGAATTTGAAAAGAAAAAGAGAGATTGACAAGAAAAGAAAAAGGAAAAGAGAGAACAAAAAAGAAATACTCCATCAGCACCTCCATCTTCCTTGTCTCCTTGCTTTGCTTTCCATTCAAGCTCCTTTGTCTCATTTTTCACACTTCTCATCCCACTGATATTTACATTCTGAAGTCCTCTCTTTGTACTTGTTTTACTGCTCTCCAAACACCCAGAGAATCTGAAGAATTACTAACCAGTGTCGTGTTCAAAAACAATAGTGATATTGTTTTTTTCCTAGCTCAATCACTCATAGGAACAAAACCTCTTTTATAACAGTCTAATATATTGTTTGAGTTTCATTGTAACAAGAATTTGACATTGTTCTAACACTAATTTCCATTAGCAGCCATTGAGTTAGAACTTACGTATAATTTTTGTTCTCATTTTTATTTTCTCAAAAAAACTAGTTTAGTAGCATTAGTTTTTAAGTCCCAATAGATGCTTTTTTAGGCCATTAATGGGGTCTTTAGGAAGCCCAAAAACTTGGGTACCATACCTTAACAGCAAAGACTGTTCTCAAGGCTTCTGTAGTTTGTACTGCCCACAATGGTGTTACATCATCAACCCTCCTCCACCTCCTTTGGATTTCCCAGACGACAGCAATTCATCATCAAACTTCTCTCCTCTTGTCGTAGCAGTGATCGGAATTTTGGTCAGTGCTTTCCTTCTAGTGAGCTATTACACCATAATCTCCAAGTACTGTGGAAACATGGATCAAGCAGGTGGAGGACGAAGAAGAAGAAGCCGAGAAAACGACAACCCAGATGAGGATTTTGAAGAAAATCACAGCCCTTCAATCCACGAGCCGTGGCACGTGGCGACCAATGGCTTAGACGAAGCTCTGATCAAATCCATAACTGTCTGCAAGTTCAAGAAAGGAGATGAGTTGATCGAAGGAACCGATTGCTCTGTTTGTCTCAGCGAGTTTCAAGATGACGAGAACGTTAGATTATTGCCCAAATGCAGCCACGCTTTTCATATTCATTGCATCGACACTTGGCTCAGATCGCACTCGAACTGCCCTCTATGTCGCGCGCAAGTTGTTTGTGTAAACGCCTCAACGACGACAGCGACACAGTTTACCCCTTCGACGACGGAAATTTCCTCGAGCAATGAATCAATGGCGGACAACCCTCGTCTGGAAAACGAAAATGGAGTTCTGGGTAGTGATCAGAACTTGGAAAGAGCATCTGGGTTTGAGGAAACCGAGCACGGTAATGGCGGTTTCGTGCGAAAGACGAGCTCGTTGCGTGCTTTCAGCGACTTGGGGAATAATTTAGAGGAGAGGCATACGATAATTGATATCGGAGATGAGATCCGACGGTCAATATCGATGGATCATTCTGGTCGCAACCGGGTTTTGATAGCTGATATTCTGAATAATCATGGCGGAGAAGAAGAAGAAAAAGATGGTCATATAGAAGAAGAAAGCTCTTTTGGCAAAGATGGGCGAAGAAAAGGGATTCTGAATTGTGTTAGGAGTCCTGTTGCGATGAAGAGATCTGTTTCGAGTGGCAGATTTTTTCTGGCTAGGCCTGCTGGGACTGGAAGTGGAAGAGGGCGAAACTCTGTTATTCCACTCTGAAATTTTATTTTTTTTTCTCAAAGAAAAAATAGTGGAAAATGTCGATGTGACACATAAATGTTAAGAGATTCGGGTTGAAAAAAAAAAGAGGAGGAAAAACCATTATATTGTACTTGTTAGTGATTGATATTGCCAGTGATTTGTCACTATGAGAATGAGAATTGTATTCCTTTGTCAATCGATGGAGGACTATTCAATATTGGCCTTTTGTTTTGATAATTGTTTTTTTTTTTTGTGTCTAATTTTTTCTGTTGTAATTTGGTTATTGCCTTGGTTATCTTTCATACTTCTGCTTGTAAATACAAGAAGCCGTACTGGTCTTGGTTCAGTCAATTGTGGGAAGTCTTAAAATGGCTTTGTTAATGCACCAATGTATTTGCTTTTGCGTCATGACTCATGTCTATGGAAAGCTTTTGCTTACTTCACCACGTTTGGTATTTCCCTACAAGTTGTACTATAGTCCCACTAGAGGTGGCAAGATGGGCGGGCCGGGCCGGGCTGGCCCGCCCATCACGGGCTTTAGGGGGTGACCGGGCCTGGTCGGGCCGGCCCGGTCAAACTAAAATATGGTCTGACCCAGGCCCGTTGGCCCGCCGGACTTTTTGACGGGCCAAAATCGGGCCAGGCCGGGCCGGCCCGTTTTTTTTTTTTTCTATTATTTGATTTTTTTTAATAACTTTTTTTAATCTGTTAAATTTAAACTTTTTATTTGAATTTTCATTTTAAAAAGTTGATAACATAAACTACATATGTTTTCTATTGTTAAAAAATAAATAATAATTAAATAGGATATTAAGAAAAATAATCAAACAAATAAATTTGAAATATTGAAATTTGATTTTATTGATGATCATTTATTACAATTCAAATTATTACTTGAAAAAACTAGTATATCATTAATTATGACTTTATGAGTTTATGATTCATCATCATCATTCATATACAAGTTATTGAAATTTTCGGCCAATTCTTCATTACAAATACGAATAGTGTCTTGATTTCGTTTTGCCGCTTTTTCCCAATCTTTAATAATGTTAACACCTCCCATTTCAGGAGCCAACGAAGTCCTCCACTCATCTATTATCATCTTAGTCGTACTAAAAGTAGATTCTGAAGAAATCGTTGACACCGAAATTATTAAAACATCACGAGGCTAATTGTGAAAGTACCGGGAATCTTGGTTGACGCTTATGCCACCATTCCAAAACTTTGAAGTTCTCATCATTGGGGTCGATGTCAGAGTCTAGCTCAATATATTGATTAAGATCAGAGGATTACTGTGGATTTATTGGTAGTAGTAGTTGACTTGAACTTGATGATATTGATGATGAGCCACGACCACACCCTTGAGGACGAGAACCTACCACGCTCCAAAAAGACTTATTTTTTGACTGTTCTTCAGTTTCTTGTGGAGGAGTGTGTTGTTGTTGATTACTGCCAAACTTAGTCTCATATATACTATACACTTCAAAAAATTTGTCACGAGCATTTGTATATTCAGTAGTATAGTCTATCTCAAAACATGTAGATATGTAGCTAATTAAATTAGAAAGACTATTTAATTTACCCTTAGGATCTAAAATAAAAGCAAATGAATATAATAAAGGAACTGGAAACCAATATTTCAAAAATACTTCTTGCATACGTGTTATAATTGGTTCAAATATAAGGTCACATATTGCCTTACAAAACATTTCAATAATAAAAAAAATATGACGTAAAATAATTAGAGAAATAGGATAATAAATATCAGATAATGCAATAGTAGCTTTATGAAAAACGTCTAAAAATTGTACAAATTTTTCACAAATGGACCAATCTTCATCTTTCAATACTAATGAACCTATTTTTGAATTGTAAAACATAGTAATTGGAATTTTATATAGTAATGCATTTTTCAACATTAAATAAGTGGAATTTCACCTTACAGGCATGTCAACTTGGAATTTTCTTGATTTTAATCTTTGAGCTATGCAATATCTTTTAAATTCCGTAATGCGTGGATTAGAAGCATGAATATAAGCAATAGCAGATCGAATATTTTCAATATATACACTTATAACATCCATACCTGATTTGACGATAAGGTTGATGATGTGACATGCTCAACGTTGATGCAGTAAGAATCCTCCAGTGTATAAACTTATCAAATTGCTAAGTAATTTTATGGCCTTTGTATTTACGGTAGTATTATCTAAAGTGATAGAGATAATGCGATTCGCTATGCCATATTCTTCAACAACATTTAAAATTCTATCTCTAATAATTTCAGCAGTATGTTTATTATCAACGACTCGAAAACCAATTATTCTTTTTTGTATTATCTATCTAGAATCTAAATAATGTGTAACTACACTTAAATAATCTTGTTTAGAATTAGCACCCCAAATATCAGATATCAATGCAATACAAAAGTTTAATGAAGTTAATTCAGATATTAAATCTTTACGCATATTTTCATAAACTTTAATTAAATCACTCTTAGTGGTATTTTTAGAAACTCTTTTAAAGTTTGGATAATAAGATCTTCTAATATGATCTTCATAGCTATTGCAATCATCAAAACTTCATGATAAATCTTTTATAGCAATTAAACGTACTAGAGATTCCTTAGCTACTAAATGATCATAGTTCCAAGAACTTACCGAACCATCCTTGTTGAGTTGAAGAGTTGATTGAGTAGGCTCCTTGTCTTTTTTGTGTTTTTTGACACATGCATCACTATGTCTATTCAAATGAGTGGTCCCACTAGATGGTTTAACAGTTAATAATTTCTTACAATATTTACATCTTGCCATTTTTGTCTTCTTACCATCAGCCTCATCTTTGAATTTTGGATCAAAATGGTCCCATACATTGGAAGTTGTCCTTGCACGTTTGGAGGTCGTGCTTGCACTTGGCGAACAACTATCTTGAAATTGTGAACAACTTCTACTAGCTTTTGGATTAGTTTGTATTTCGGGGACTTGGTCACCCTCTTCAGCTATGCGAATTTGGTCGTCATCCAATTCCAAATCAATAGGGATATTTTTTGACATATTCATATCCTATATTAAAAATATAGATATTAAAATTATACACAACTATAAATAAATCGAAATTACAAATATAGATATTCTACAAACTTAATTGTAAACAACAACAAATTACAAATAAATTGAAATTTAAAATATAAATATTCTAATAAACTTCTACTAACTTAATTGTAAACTACTACAAATTAATTGAAATTTAAAATATAATATTCAATAAACTTCTACTAACTTAATTGTAAACTACTATAAATTAATTGAAATTAAAAATTTAATATTGTAATAAACTTTCTAGTTTCTACTAACTTTATTGTAAACAACTATAAATTACAAATTAATTGAAAATATATTTAATAAATTTTCTATTACTAACTTAATTGTAAACTACTAAAAATTCAAAATTCATTGAAATTTAAAATATAATATTCTAATAAATTTTCTATAAACTACAAACTAATGAATTACTATCTTAATTGTAAAAAATTACAATTGAATTAAAATTAAAAACAAAGTCCTGTAGAACTACTAAGTTACTAACTACTTAACTAGTAACTACAAACTATTAATTATTATACTAGTAATAATAGTAAACAACTAAATATACTACAAATTAAATAAATTTAAAAAATAATTATAATAAATAAATTAAATCGTACCTTCAATTAAGCTTTATGAGTTGTGGAGTGTTTGGACTTTGGAGACTATAAAATATAATTACTAATAATTAGTAAATAGTAGTTAGATAAGAGAGAAAAAAATAAAATTGAGAATATAATTAGAGATTTAGAGAGAAAGAATGAGAAAATAAGAGAGTATTTGAAAATTGTAAGTGTAAAAAAAAAGTGAAGAGTATAGGATATTTATAGTGTAAGAAAATATTTTTTTTAATTAAAAAAAATAGTTTAAACTAAAAAAAAAAATTGATATAAATCCAACAGTAACATTTGTTACCGTTGGATTTATTATCGTTAAAAGTTTAAAACAAAGAGTCCAGACGAGTTCTTGGCCCTTTATCTTTTTTTTTTTAATTTAAGAATCCAGACGAATTTGGGCCAAAAAAAAACAGGCCGGGCCGGATCCCGATACACAGGCCCAGCCCGACCCTACCCCTAGGGTCGGGCTTGGCCCGGACCCTAAAAGTACCGGGCCAGCCCACAGGCCACTCTAACGAACCGCAGGCCGGCCCGTTGGGCCTGGCCTGAATTGCTAGGTTTAAGTCCCACCTATATTTAGGTTGATTTTGTTGTAAACTATGAGTGAATAGTTAAATTTTCATTTTTTTTCATTTCGTCAAAAAAAAGAGTTAAATTTTCATTATAATTTTTCAAAACTATACACTTGATTCTAATATTCTTTACTCACAACAAAAATCTCAAAGTAACTATCTCGGCCGGACAATACTAGTAACTGGACTATTTAATCTTTGTTCCATGTTTGGTACCAACACATCTCATTGGATTAAATAATTCGGGCCTAAAATAAATCTATCTAAAACTAAAGTCAAAATAAACCAAAATTAAATAAGACGAAGAGATATACGCTCAGTTCCTCTTCCTTTGTTTTCAAGTTGCTGCAAATTCTTCTTCAAGCTTGAAGTTTGCAGCTTTTTGGGACCCTCCAGTAGTCTACAACCGAAGAACTAGACAGAATTTCACATATATCAACTTTTATTTTTATGTTTTTTTCTATTTGATTCCTTTTTACTCGTAGATTTGTTGGGTATGAGAGGAAAAACCGTCCTTAAAATTCTAAATAACCCAAAAATCATATGTGGAAAAATGAGCTACCTATTTCTTTTAAGAGAAGAAATTTAGTTAGAGATGATTTTACCAGTATTCAAAATTAGATATTGATGTTTTGTTTTTTATATTTTTGTGAAGAAAAAAGAAAGGTACCCCAAGATTATTTTATTTTGATTAAATATAAATAAAATATATAAATTTAATTTTGATCTATGCGATTTTAAATTTAAAATAAAAACAGTATCTAATATTATTTAAATAAATTTTTTAGAAATTATAATTAATTATAGAGGGAGTTTTACTATAGGAGAGGCAAAATCCCTCCTACCATAGGGGCATTTTTTCCACCATCAGATCAAAATTGTAAGATCTATATCAATTTTCTTGTCATAGAAATACATACACACGATTAAGAAAAAGAACAAGAAAATAGATAAGCACTGGATCCATAAATCAAAAACATTGATTCACGTCATAAATATGAGTTATTGAAATAAACCCCTTTTCTTTTTATCTTGGAAAAAAGTTTTTAAACATGATTTTAATTTCCTTCTTTTTTTTTTATTTTTATTTTTTTATATAACCATCAGAAAGAAGAAGACGGTAATCATAACTCCCAAGGCCACAATTAGGTTTGATGGAAAAAGAGTGATTCTTTTGAAGAGAATGCAAGTCTAAACGTAAGCCCATATCATCTTTGCAATTTACTAACTGAGAATCCACTATTTAATAAAACCTTTAACCATAAACCGTAAGTCATAATTTGACGAGCAAAAGGAGAATGATATTTCTTCGTCTGATAAAAATGTCATTTGTATCAATGGTTATTATCTTTTCCGCCATTAATATCATCATCATGATAATTATCAATAAATTAAGAGAGAAGTTTCCAGAGTATTAGTTTTCATAGAATCTGTAAACCCAAAATATCAACATAATATTGAAGTATGCAACTCTCTTGGGTGATCAAAACAAAGCAATTAAAAAAAAAATCGTTTGATCTGCTTACTTCTTTAACTTTTATTTATTTCTTTATATTTATCATATACGAAGTGTTCTTTTTTTCAGTTTTTTATTTTTTTTCCTTTCTCTTAAACAGATAATACAATTGGGGTAAAGTCCATTATAAGTATTGTAGTCCTTAAATCTTAACCAATAAGATCCATTAAAATCCACTCTTACACCAAATAAATGATTATTAATCTAACTCTTTAATCCGTACTACACCAAATACGATATAATACTAATCATAATCTAGTGCAGTCTAATACAATCCAATCTTGCACACCAAACGAGCCACCTATATCATATGTCAATGATCACTTTCCCCAAAAATCCATATTGTCGTTTGCATGGATAGGCAAAAAATTTTGCTGGTGGGGACTTATACTTAAGAAAGAAATCAATTACTATTAAATACTCTAATTATTTCAGATTTCTATACTTGAGAAATTAGGTAAAATATGAATAAAAACATGCCTAATTTGAGGCATATGCTCTCCTCAATAAAATTGATAAAATATACATATATCTATTTGAAATGTCTAAACTACTATAATGATTATTTTTCAATACTACAATGATTATTTTTCATTATTAACATATCTCATCTTTTAAAACATAAGTAATCGTCTAAATTTCTTTGGTTAAATACAATGGGTATAATTAAAAATAATTTATTATCAAGTTTCACAATATTTTGAGGTAACTTATGTGTATAAAAATTAAATTTAAGTTAATTTTTGCCATTTTTTTATCATAATTTGAGAAACTGTCAAAAATGATCGAAAATACTATTTCATAGAAATTATATTAAAATTGTGTCAAAAGCTACCAAAAATACCACTTTCATCAAAATATGATCAAAAATACTATTTTTATTGAAATATAGTTAAAAATATCACTTATCGAAATAACATCAAAAAGTATAGAAAATACAATTTTTATCAAAATTTTGTTAAAAATATAACTTTTATTGAAATAGCGTCAAAAATATACTATCGAAATCTAATAAAAATTATCAAAACACTCTTTTTATCGAATTTCATCGAGAATACCATTTTCATCGAAAATCATTGAAAAATTCGACAATTATCACAATTGTTTATTAAAATTCATAAAAATTAATCTCAAAATGATTTTTCAATATAAAAATGACCTCATAATATCTCGAAATTTGATAATAACTCTTTTAAACTATGCTCATAACTATGTGGATGAGAATGAATAAAGAAGAGAGGAAAATGAAGAGTTAAACTTGTCGAGAGTGAGGGATAAAAGAGAGGGAGTAGAGGGAGTTTGACGGCATTGGGAGAGATGAAAATGAGCTTTTGTGCAAATAGGAAACATTATAATTCTCAAATTAATTGAGATTTTCAGTTGAGAGAGAGAGAGGTTCTGTGCAAGAGAGAGAGGTTCAGATCTTGAGAGAATGAAGAGTGAAATTGAAAAATAATCATATTTTTTCTTCAGTATTATTAAGGATATTTTCGCCTATAAGCATATTTTTCAGAATTTTTTTCTTTTTTTAAAATCGGCATATGTCCCAAAATATGCTTTTCTTGACATATATTTTTCCTAATTTCTCTTATGCTTTGAAAACATTAATAATATTGGAAAACATTAATAATATTGTTATCTGCATAATTAAAATAATGTCATTATCGGTATACACAAGTAAATTGACATTCATTATTAATCACTTGGGTCTTTTGTCTTTTACTATTTAGTAGCTTAACTAGATTTAATCCAATTTATCAAAATAGAAGGGAAAAAAAATAACTTTTTTTTAATATTTTTAATACTATACAAATACATTTATGGTTATATAAATAAATATAAGGGTTATGTGTTATATTATTTAAAGAATATATAGATATATAAAAATATTTATCTTTTTTAATTTTGAGTGGGGGCTTGGGCCCCACTGGCCCTAATGTGCTTCTGTGGCTTGTCCTTTGAATGTAATGGTGTAAGGCAATAGTAATATGAAAATAAAATGGAAATGAATAAATTGGGGGATTTGATTATGACCTAGAAGTATCGGGCAAATTATATTTTAACAAAAAAATTCTTAATTGTCAAATTAGTTTAAGTGTAGAGAAAACAAATAATTTATAAGAAATTAGTGGGCCTTTTGCAGAAGTGCTTTGTGGCAGTTGAACAGTTAATGTCGATAGTTTTGTCTTCCATCTTGGACTTGGAGGTTATTTCCCATTCTCTACGATCGTTTCTCCTAATCCATTTCTAAATTCTACAATGGAATGTCTTATAAATGTTTTGGATTTATTATTGTCTCTAACTGACAAAGAGAAATTTGTTCACCAAATTTATGTTGCTCATCTTGAAGAATCTTCAACACCACCGAATTAGGTTCTAGTGGGATGGGTACTCTCCACGTACAATTTCAGTAAGGATGTGTATTTTCAGAAATCAATGGTAGATCTTTGGAAAAGGCATCATCATGTCTTGGTCTTTAAATATGAAATGCTCCCTAAGTTTTTCTTTCACTATAGTAATTTACTAATTTGGGTCACAGCTTTAAACATTGTATCGAGTTCTTGGAACTAGAAGACCAGGGAGTGATGCACAGTTTCCTTTATGGACCATGGATGTGTGGAATAGTGCTGCAAAATGTAAGGATTGATCAATTCATAACAGTTTCTCTCGAGCAGGAGCATGGCCATTCCTCACCATATTAGTCACAGCTCTCTGACTCATTTAAATTTATGTCAATTCTGCATTGACACTTATAATATGAATAATAAACGGGTGAATTTTGAGTCAATCCGTTTAATCAAAAAATAATTTATATAACATGTTTAATTAAACATGTTATTTTCGTGTCTTTTCAGTATGATAAAAATATAACACATTCGTTAACCTTTTAACGTTTTAAATGTGATGATTAATTTTAAACATAATAAAACACGTTTAGTTGAATTAAATAGTATATAATCGTATTAAATTTAAGTAATCGTATTAATTTAAAATAATCATGTCAAATATATCATAATATAATATACGACACATTCATTAAATAAATCATGTGTCATGTCGTATCGTATTATATATTTATTAATCGCGTTGTATTCAAGTTAGAATGTTATCGTATTATACTGTAATCTTATTAATCCAAACACTATAGGATAACACAAATTACCAGTCTAATTACTACCCAAGTCAAGTAATCTTGTAAACCCAAACATTACACGATAATACAAATTATCAGGCCAAAAGGTCAAGTTTCCTAAATATAAGGCAAAAAAAAAAAATAAAAATAAAGGGCACTGATACTAAATTTCGCTATTAGTCTGCTGTGCAGACCTTTCGCCGAGCCAACATGTGCCCAAAGGCCCAGCCTTAGCCCCTAAAGCATCGTGGCCCGCAAGATCCTTCTTTTTTTTAGTTAATATATTCTGGCAAATTGCTATATATATAGGCCAAATTTTTTATCTTCGACTCTTGGCTAAATATCTCCTTCCCTTTCTCATTGAAAATTTTCGTGTATGATTATTACTATTTAGTTTCTCAAATTTTTCGTAACTGTAACTTTCAGTTCTTTCAAACATATTATTATCTTCAAAATTTATTATGATTGTTAACAAATGAATGCACGATTTTGGTTGGAGTACGTAAAGAATAGAGTAAGGTAACTAATTAATTGTGTTTTAATTATTTACAAACTATTATAAAATGTTGGATATAAAGAAATAGTACACACTCTAGCAGGAATAAAGAACGGCACTTATAACTTATAACCAAATTTTAGAAGTACATATTTTATTGTTTTTTTTTTTGACAAAGGAGAAATTAATAATTATATACAAGAATACATAAGTTTTGTATTTAATTATTACAACTATTGGATTTACTAATTACTAAATCAACATATACTATTGATGTCATAACCCAAACCTCAGATCATTGACAGAAATAGAATTTCACAAGTGGAAATTCAAAAATTATTTTTGAAAAAATTATTAAAATAATTTTAAAAGTAAAATTCACACAATTTCGCGATCACCGTTAGTTATAGATTATAAATAAATTTCTAAAACAAACCAAATATCATCATCATCCTCACAGTTCAGGGCATAAACATTATACAGACCGAATCCATAAAACACCCTTAATTATTAATACAAGCCAAGAAAATAAATAATACTATCTCACACACTTGCAAACTAGACAACAAAGCAAACAACTTCTTATTATTCTGCTCCTGAATCTCTACACTGAGCACTACTTTGAGAGGAAAAATAGAGGGTTAATATGAAATGCCCAGTAAGAGATTCAATTACCTTTTTAGGGAAAATATTTAATTTTAAAATCTCTGCATGGTTAGTTTATCTGAAAATAGTTCACAAAATATCAAGCTCAACAAAGTATTTTAAACCATCAACAAAAGTCTAATAAAAAATCAACAAGGTAAAACAAGATAAGTAATCCATAGTACACATATCACAAATCAACTAATCTCATGAGCTCACATCCTCTTATCACGAACCAGAATAACTCGTACTATATGTACTAAGTACTCTCTACCTGATACTTAATCCTAGAAAGCCGGAGAAACACCCATGTATCTAACTGAATAGAAGTAATCAGAAAACCCCATATAGATTTACGGGCTCTCACTAAAGGCAGGGATTTTTGCCATCTACTAAACACTGCGATACTTAAGATGAACCTCATATGTGATCCTATAATATGCGCAATATGAGAGGTAGTGTAAACAACCATGCAATAATATTCTAGATATGGTTTGACTTTCATATTAAAAAATCCATTCTATGCTTTAAAAATTCAGCAATATAGTGCCAATGACTTAATCAAATCCCAAAAATAAAACTTGCACAAAATCACATGCAAAATATCCAGAGTAATTCATAATGTCTCACAAATTCACAGTTCACCAAAATATTTATTCAAAAAAATTTAATTTAATATATTCAAAAAATTTTACTTTTCACAACATAGTCTAATTTTTATGAAATATATAGAAAATAAGTCAATTGGATTCCTTACTCTGAGATGGTAGTTATACCGAGCTAACAATGCTAGAAAAGTCTCACATTAGTCACCTAGTTGCTCAGATAGTCGTTTCTAGATCCCGACACATTCACTTGAAAAAGTGAATTTTCCAACAGAGTCTCAGATTAATAAATAGAGGTCACCATTGAATTCAGAGTACCTAAAAATGCTAGTTTAGTCATATAATTTGTCTATAATAGGTCCTAGTACGAGACCCAGCTAGTGGTCTTAAATTGTCGATTTTCGTGCCACTTTGAAATATAGTAATATTTTACATCAAAATTTGCCTTTCAATTTTATTGAGTCTAAATTCGAAGTTGGAATTCATTTTTGCGGTCCCAAGCATTAAATGTACTAATAAATCCAAAACTTACATAAATATCACTTTTAGAAACAATTTAGAAAAATATCCTCTTTTTCTATTTGAAAATTATTGCACTTTTGAATACTATTTTTACTCTACTAACCGAAATCATTCATTGTTTTTAAACCTCTTTCACCTCGTATAATTACCTAACGAAATAATTATAAAAATATCACTTTTTGTAAACTTTGATAAAATATCCAAAATGGTGAAAATCTTACCGGCGGCGAATTAATAGCTGAGACTGGTTGAGAAATGACGGTGATGACGAGACGAATCCAACGGTGCCAGTAGTGTCATAAAAGAATGTTCGACGAAGCTCCGGTGGCTGAAAAATAATGGTGATGACAAAAACTTCGCACTAGCTGATCTCTGGCTACCAACGATAAAACAGGACGACGGCGGTGAGCACAGCTTCATCGACAGCTTCTTTTCCTTGCGGAGTGGCGCGTGAGATGGCTGGGTGACCAGATTGCTCGCGAGTAAACAGTGACCAAAGAGAGGTATTTCATGACCTTGTGCAAGAAGATGGGTCTCTAGGAGTTCTTAAATACAATTTCCTATAATTGTAACATTGAATTTTAAATTCCAAATATTTTGGTTTAAATATTCAAAAAATTTATAATTATAAAATTGCCATTATCTTAGAAGTCGACCCTTTTTGCCCTTTCTAGAAACAAGTTCTTACAATTGACTATTGACGCCTAAAACTATATATGGTTTATTCTTTATTTCTTTCGTCCTAGAACTTACACTAAATAATTCTTCTACATCATTTCGTATTCTCACCTCTAAAATTAAAATTATAAAACGTCAGAGAATAAGATAATTTCAATGTCTCTAGTAAGATTTTTCTTTTCAACTCTTTTTTTTTTTAAATAAACATTTTAATAATCCTTATGTATGTGTGATTTGTGAATGCATATTTTACTATAAATCAATATTTTTGCGTCTAATTCTCTCACATACATTTCTAGATCTGTATGGGTACTTTCATTCTTTTTATTGTTTTTTTTTTTTGAATTTGTGTGGTTTTTTCAACATCTAAAACTTTCGATATCCAAATATGGAAGATTTTATGTCGTCAAATATCGAATTTATTTCCAGAAAATTTTATATGATCAAAAGAACTGACTCTAGTGTATGTAGATACTGATTTTAACGAGTTGAAAAGATATCTATTGTAGAATTCTAGACTATATCCCTTATGAATAATATATGTGAAGAACAGTATCTATAATTTTTTTTTTATCCCTAAAAATGAGTAAGCCAATAGTTTTATTGATTGTTTGTTTACTTTAGTGGATAGTTTGCTATAAAATGACCTTTGCACTTATTTTTCTTCTTCTTTTTTTTTTTTTTAAACAGGGCAAAATATTCTTAGTATTGAATTTGTCATTGTACTGCAATTCTTTATGGAAAGAAATTATTCGTTTGATTAAAATGGTGATTTGATGAGAAAAGGGATCTTCACGTAATGTTGTCATCAAATTTAAAAAGGGAAAAAAAAAAAAAAGCTTTACTTGATAAGTCAAACAAGTTTTAAAATACAACGTTGGACCGCCCATCGAATAAAAAATAAAAAATAGTGATAATTAATATTATAGTATTTGATTATAGCTTAATAGTAAGCACACCTACCAATATCACGATCTTGAATTTGAATTTGAATTTTTATTCTATAGATAATATATATATTCAAAGGGTTCTTACGACCCAAAAATTATGATAGGGCTTGACACATATGATTGCTCTAAATACCAAAGATGTACTTTCTCGCCCCAATCCAGACTATCCACCCTCATCTTCCTCCCCGGAATAACCGACCCGACCCGAAAACTCCCACACCTCGTTTTCATTCACCATGGCTCGTTCTACGTTCAGTCTCCCTTCTCCCTCAGTACCATAACTACGCCGCTGCTCTCAAGGCCGAAGCAAACGCTCTTTCCTAGCTCTTATATTTGCCCATTTGATTTAAATCATCTGGTGTTTGTATCTTCCTGATCGAGATTAGTTCCTTTAAGAACTGGAATCAGATATATATGCATTCTGGGACGAGTGGGGGTATATGCCCCCTCTCTACTTTTTCAAATTTCTATTTTACACCTGTTATTTTATTTATTTTTTCAAATATGTCCCACATATGCCCCCACTCAAAGCTTTTCATTCTTGGTGAATTTATTTATTTTTCTTAATTTGCATCCACTAATAGATGTTTAAGCTCCTTACCTATTTTTTTTTCTCTCTCTCAAAGCCCTAGCCTTCACTGGGTTTCTTTTCTCCACTGCATTTTATTTATTTATATTTCTATGTTCACTAGTTTTTATTAAAGCATGTTTGCTTTCAAAGATTTATTAGCATAAGTAAACAACAATAAAATATATTAAAGTTTGTAAATTTTTGTTTATCCATTAAAAGCGTTACAGACTTTAGTAGAATTCAAAATTTGAAAAGAATATAGTTTGTGATTATTTTTTTTAAAAAAATTATTATAAAATTTATACATAAAATGAGTTAACTAATATTCGAACTCCTCTCCCACACACTCACACATGCTCCCAAGAATCCTAGGCCAGTTGAGTGTCTCAATTGGTTGCATTTTGTTATGATTATTTATACGTGAGTTTAGCTTCTAATCTTAGATATTAGTAGATTTGATTTTCATATTTGTATTTTAATTGTTTAATTTTTTAAAATTTACTAATATATATTATTTTTCAAAAAAAATATATATTTATATATAATAAAAAAAATTTAAACTATTAAATTATGGATTATTGTGTCATATCACGATAAATCTCTAGATCATAATCAAGATTAAAATCGACAATTTAACCATAGTTATAAGCTTTAGTCAAGTCATCTTCATACCACTCTCACTATTGATTGTTCTCAGTTGATATAGCCATAAGCAACCCAAACCCAGATTTAGCACATATCATTTCCCCACTCCCCGGATTTAGTCCATTTATTATCTTCGAGTTCCAGTTGAATAACATAAGAAATTGAGTTTTCTTCTGGAATTTTGCTTCCTTCTGCTAGTGAGAACATGGGAAAGATAATGGAGAAAAAAGTTTAGCTGCACTAAAATATATGGGGCATTCCATAAAGCTTAGTTCTTCTTGAATATTTGATATAAATCTAAGGGTCAGAAATCCTTAATTGTAGTGTATTGATACACCAAAAAACTTATACACCCTATTCTAAAAGTCCCCTATATATATATATATACTACAAAATTTGAAATATTTTGTCTTCTACTTTGAAATATTTACGACAAAATTTGACATTCGATAAATTTACATTATCATACACATTATAGTTTGAACATTTATAAAGTTCAGTAAAATAATACTTGCACTACAATATAGAATACTACATTACTTTATATTTAATTTAAAGTTATAAGATTCTAAGCCATACTATTAAGAAACCTAAGTCGAAAGACACAAATTTTCTTCTTTGTTCTACAACCTTTAATTAGTAATGATGAGCTCTCTGAATTTACAGCGCTAACTATGGATGAGATTGATCAAAATGTATAGTAGATTTATTTATTTATTTATTTTTATTTATGCAGTAAGACTACTTTTGATACAGACAGTATTACTATTGATGTAAAAATTTGATTTTTAAGAAAGGTAAAAGAGTAAATTCAACGCCAATGGCAATCTTGTAATTACAAATTTCTAGAATATAATATTCAAAATATCTTTAATATATAAATAGGGTCTATAATTTTTAAAAATTTACTTATAAGGGCCCAAAATGTTTCATCTTCTCACATTGAGGGCTTGAAGGAGAGGGAGGGAGGGAGGGAGGGAGAGAGAGAGATGCCAACGAGAGAAGCCGCTGCACTACCCATCTCCAACACCGACGCACCAGCTCACGTGCACTGCCAGCCGCCGACGAAGCTTCGCCGGCCGTTATTGCCCGATTTTGCCACCGATTGCCAGAAAACGAAGTTTTTGAAGATTCCGACCATTGTTCAGTTTTTCGCTCACCGGAGCTCCTTCGGACCTCCGTTTGACTCATCTCTAGTACCGTTGGATTCCTCTTGTCATCGCGACCTCTTCGAAGTGATTGTATAAAGTGATTGTATATTTAAATTCATCGCCAGTAAAAAATTTCACTACTTTTATCGTTTTACCAACTTTGTAAAAAGTGATATTTATGTAACTATTTTGGTTAAGTAATTTATTTACTTGAAGTAAATATATTAGGTGAAAGAAGGTTAAATATTATGAATAATACAATTGGTAAAGTTAAAATGATATTCGTAAGCATATTAATTTTCAAATTGAAAAATATGGTAATTTTCTAATTTATAACGAAAAGTGATATGTTTGCAAATCTGAATAGTATTGGACTAGAGTCTATTACTATTTAGATTTGAGTTTTGGCAGAAATTAGAAAATTGTTACTTTCCAAATTATTATTACAAAAATGATAATTTTTACAAATAATCTGTGAATTTGACACTCTTTCAAATATTTTCGATAATGATATTTTCCTAAATCATTTTTTGATAATGATAATTTCTGAAATATTTCAAAAGAGTGATATTTTTGTAAATAATCATCAAAATTGATATTTTTCTAAATACTCTGAAAAGTGGACATTTTTCAAATTAATTCCAAGAAAAAATATTTTTGTAATTCTCGGATTTAAAGCTCATTTAAGGCTTTGGATCTCGAAATGGAATTCTGATTTCAAATTTGGATTTAGTGAGGTCGAGAAATAAAATTTGATATAATATATCGCTAAGTTTCAAAAGGGCACAAATTCTGAAAATCGTGAATAGTATCATTTTATGTACTACAGAGTAGGTTCTGCACTAAAACTCACTTTTGACAAAATATATATGTCTAATCTACTATTTTTTGGTGTTCTAAATTCAGTGGTGACCTCTATTTCTCTATTTGAGGCTCCGATGGAAAAGCCACTTTCCTAAGTGGACTTATTAGAATCCTAAAATGGATGTTTGAACACCCAAATGACCAACGAAAGTTTTTTCGAGCATCTTTAGTTTGGTATAGCTATCATATTTAAGTAGAGGTTCAATTACCTATTTTTATATTTATTTTGATTTACAATTGTATCAAAACTTATTTATGAAAAATCGTGATTTCACGATAGTTTGACAAATTGTTGAAAATTATTGGTTATACTAGGATTGGACTATATGGATTATTTTATATATTTTTATATTGTGATTATGGGATAAAAAAAGCAGTATACTTTTCATGTTACAATAAATCCTAGAATAATATCAAGTTGGATTTTAAAACATGATTTGATTTATGAATGCATGATTCTTATGAATTGTTACATATTGTACATACCATAAGATCACACACTTAAGTTTTGTTATCGCATCATGATAGTTTAGATCACTAGCGAGCTGCTGCAGTACTAGGTAAAAGACTTAGACCCTAACGCAGGTTTTTAGTTGATACACTTATGGGTAGTATTAGGATGCTCGGTGCCTCTATTACAGAAGTATTACAGGGTCGTGATTGGAAGATGAGAGCTCACTCATATACATGATTTATGATATGTACAATTATGTAGATTTAATTTTGGTTTTGAATATGTGATTATTCTGGATACTAATTATTTTATAAACTTAGTTTATAAATAGATTTTGAAAAAATTATTAACCATATAGGTTAGGTAAAATTGCATTCATTCAAAAAAGTAATTGAATTTCTGCTAAGCATGTGAATGCTCACCCCTCCTCCCTATTTCTCTCATTTTCAGGTGTTTGTCTAATTGAAGTGATAATCCAATGGTCAGACAAGCTGCGTAACTTATACTTACAGTTCTACTCTTAATTTTTAGTGGGTGTTCATATTTTGTTATCTCTTTTTCCTTGTTCAATTATTTAGCCAAAATTAATAAGTGAATGTATGAGGATAAATTTGTTGTTAATTTAGGAACTTGAAATTATAAGTGATTTTATGTATCACATTTTGGATTTTAAACTAATGTTTTCAGTTAAATTCAATTTACCAAAATTTATTATTTCTCTTTAATTTGATAAAATTAATATTTTATTATATTTTTACATAAAATTACTAAAATATTTTATTATATTTTCACATAAAATTACTAAAAATTACAACTCTGGATTTTTCGATCGTGACAATTGGTTTTGTTCAAAGGAGAATTTGTTACAATTTAAAGAACAAATTAATTATTGATTGGTCGATATTCCACCAAAACTGAAGCAGATAAAAAATCATATATATTTCAAAAGCTCGTTATTGTTAATTTTTTAGATCTTGTAGATAAAAAATCATATATATTTCAAAAGCTCGTTACTGTTAATTTTTTAGATCTTTGTCGGGGGTTTATGGAAGTTCATTTTAGATAAAATTTCAAGTAGGGATGGACTTATTTTATCTAAGAAGAAAAAGGAAACTGATAGGTGGATATTCTAGATTATATTATACACTTTCCAAAAATCACACAAGGATGAGATGATGAGTTCCTTCCTCTGTTTTTCTGGGAAAATATTCTTAGCCTATATAAACGAACACATTTTCTAATAATATGTTTCGCAGTACTAAAACAACAAAAGTAGCCTTTATAACCTCCACAATCTAACCATATAATAGGTTATATATGTTATTAAAGGAGAAAAAGTACGTACATTAAGTTCACAAGAAAAAATTTGCAGTTTGGGTGTCTTTCTTAAATTTGAGTTGCATGATAGGGTGTTTCACATTTAATAGAAAACTCCAAATGCCAGTTAATCTCTTACTTAACTTGAAACCTGTTGGATCGGTTTCTCACCAGCTATCTACGTGTCTCTGAACTACTGATGCTGTGTTCTCCAACTGTTCACGTGTCCTTGCTATTCCAAAGAGCTCTGAACTTCAGGCAGGGTCGGAGAGGTAGGGGTGGCCACCTGTAAAGACTCTCTGATGCTTAAGTCAGTGGTCTTTCTTTGATTCAGGGTAGTAAAGATTTAGTTCTATATGAGTATATCTTTGTTTCTTGCTCGTAAACTTTTAAATATTTCTTTTTGTATGCGTATATGCTCCCTCTCAGGAACGCATGGCTCATATATATATAGTGCTGAGATTGTTAACCACCCGGTTCTCAATCTCAGGATTGAGTACCTTTTTCTTCAAGACTTTTTCCAGAGGTCACGGGCCGAGATTACCGTGATCTCTTATGTATCGCTGTAGCCTGGTTTCCGCGACCTCCTATGACTTGAGTCTGTCAGGAGTGAGATTTGGATAAATCGTTGTTCTGTCAGGACGGCTTGCCCCTTGCGCACACCTACTCAAGATCGCATTAAATGCTCTGTCTGGGTCTGGAGTTGTGAGTCGCTTTCCATTGTATTCTGGTGGAAGACTCTTGAGGCTTCCGACCACCCGGCTATCGAGGTAAGGGTTGGACTGGGCCAAGTCTATCAAGGATCTGTGATGGGCTCGACCCTAACCTCGGACAGTCCAATGGTCGATGTGGTATCATGTGTGACCCGCGTAGCCTTTAGCTAGTCACTCTCGACACCTGTCAGATGGTGGGCCCCATTTGTGACCTGTTCTGCCGCTTAATCGTCCACGTGGTGTATGATTTAGGAACGGATCCCACAACTACCCAATTTTCCTACTTGATGGATTCGTATCCGTCAAGTGGGGAAATTGTTTATCCGTTCTTCCAATCTGAGGGATGCACGTGGCTCTCCCTTGCCGATGCGGAGGCACGCCATCCCATGCCATAATTTTTTTTTTTTAAATTTCAAAGTTCCGACTATTCGGTCTCCTTTGCTCTCCCATTTTCTAGAAAAACTCTTCGGCTCCCCCTTTATAAAAGCCGCATTTACGCTTATTTGCTACTTTACTAAAATCTTCAATTATTCTAGTCTCGTAAAATCTTAGGGTTTCCAACTTCCCTTTTCTAGAAACTTTTGCTTTTTCGATCGTATCCAAAACAATGGCTTCGGGTCAAGATCAGGAATTGCACCCCATCGTGGATTCGGAGTTGGATTCACTGAGGAGACAGATCTGCCTCCCCGGCAGAGTGATGCTGCAAAGGGTCGAGGGCCCCGCGGATTGGTATCTTCGTCCCTCTGCCCCCGAAGGCTCTATTATTTTGGGTAGAAAATATCTGGAATGGTTGCGATTCCCTCTTCCTCCTCTGATCCACCAATTCTTTGCTTTGACGGGGATCCATCCGATGTAGTTAAACGCAAACGGGGTCATAATTCTGATGGGGCTTTCCGCCCTGTCAGTCCTCTATAACCTGGGTATCGACCTGGAGGTGGTCTTTTATACTTACAAACTCACCCTTATCCCTGAAAAGAGTTCCTACCCCATCTTTTACCTCCAACCGCTCCCGGGACGTCACATCTCCCGGGACATCACAAGCAATGGGACTTCCACGCTAGGTTATACGCCGTTGGATGGGTGTAGTGCTCCCCTTGGGTGAATGGCGAGCACTTCCAAATTCCCTCAGTTTTCCTGCAGAGTAAGTGCTAGGTCATGATTTTCGGGTTTGCATTCTCCTCGTCTGTTATTGCTCATGTTATTTTGTCTTGTGCAGCCTCGGCAGAAGAGAACAGGTTCGAGCCGCATTTGTCAGCAGGGCGGCTCAAAGGCCTGGAAGGGATTGTCATCTTCGAATCTCCTGGGGACTGCCTGCACATCCAGGCTGCCCTCAACCCCCTGGTGATGAATATGATGCCCACGATGGTTTCATACCTTCCCTTCCCTCTGCACACCTGGATCATCATGAAGCACCTGCAGAGCCAACTTGACGCCTCTGCCCTGAACCGATTCCGCTGGGACGAGCACGATCGAATCGCCATGATGGGTCGTCAGGTTACGGCTTCAAGTCAATTGGCGGGCTCCAATGACCTGGTGGCGCCGACTAGCCACGAGCTCGAGGAAGCCGTGAGGTTCGTGGCTGAAGAGTGTGTCAGGCTCCGTAGGGAGGAAGCCGCCGCCCCCCAAGAGGGCTAGGGGTGGGTTCATTTTCGCATCTTTGAGCTTCGTGGATCGGATTATGGCCGTGATCTAAACATATTGCTTATTCTTTGCAGGTTCTGAGATGGGCCCATCAGCTGACCCTTCCCCCATCAAGGGGGGAGCCGCAGGACATAAGGCTCGCCCCAAGGCAGCCGCTGGCCGGCATCTCGTGGTGCCTTCAGAAGATAAAGTGCCCGCGGTCCCCCGCTCTGACACAAGCGGGCCTCTATCCGGGGGAACGTCCGCCATAAGGACTGTATACGGTGAGGGGATGCCCCTGAGTCTGCCTAGGGGGTCTGCTGCACCAACCTCATCCACTCCTGATTCTGGTTCGAAATCGGGTGCTACTTACCTCGGTAGAGAGATCACCGAGCTCAGTGAGGGGGCTCCGAAGTTGAAGTCTTGGCTGTCTTCCCCTCCCCCGGTCCCAAAAAAGCGGCGCCACGATGTTGGCTCATCCAAAGAAGAAGAGGGTCGGGCAAAGAAGAGGGGCAGGATTGCCCCCTCGTCTGACAGAGATGACGACAGGGCCACGCTGACCCTTCTAAGGAGAAGAAGGTCCGTGCGCAGTGGCCTGCCAAGAGGAAATGCACCACCTCCCGCCGTGGCCGACGGCGCTCTCGGCGGCTCCCAGCTTTCCTCCATCCCTACCGCTACTGCTTCGGGGGTGTGCCCGGTTGGGGGAGAAGGTGCCCTCACGGCTGGCGGGGCGGAGCCACATTCCTCAGATGCGGGCAACATCCAAAGAGAGGGTCCAGTCATAGAGCCGGAGCTGGAGGCGCTCTCTTTGGAGAACGTCGAGCTTGTCGCTAGTTGTACCTTCGCACAGGTTTGGTCCATTCGGTTGCCTCTACGTTTCTCAGCATCCTTGCTAGACGCTAACCCCCCTTTTTTTGTTTAACTTGTAGCTGGCCGCCATCCGGTCTTTCTATTCTTCTCGCGTCAGGGATTTGACCGAAGAGCTGAGCTTCTACTCTGCACTGGCCGAGCACAGTGAGGCTGCCCTTGCTGAGTTGAGGACTGACTTCGATTTATATCGGAGCCTCGATGAGGCGAGGATCAGCAGTGTGGTGGCTTACGCTCTAAGTGTCGAGAGGACCAGGCACGAGGAGCCGGCTATGAGGCTGGTCGAGGCAGAGTCCGACAGACTTGCTCAATTTGAGGCCATCAAATTGGCTCAAAATGAGGTAAAGGTCAAGGAGCAAGAACTGCAGAGTGCGGGGGCAGAGATGGGACTGGCTTTCGTCGCTCATGATAGGGTTGTCGATGATGCTAAAGAAGCGAGGAAAGCCGAGGCGAAAGCCAAGCTAGAGGCCCACTCCTTGCAACACAGACTTGACCGGTCCAATGAGGTAAATAGATATCTCTACTTGGATCACAAAAATCTGATGGGTGCTCATGTAGAGATGTCTTGCAAACAAGGCGAGGACCTTGCCGGCATTAACACTTTTTTAGTCGACTTATCGCAGCGGCAAGTGGAGCTAAGGCTGGCAGCGCTGAGGGATAGGCTGGCGGATACGGAGAAACTGAAAACGAGGTACCAGAGGCAGGTGGATGTCCTTTCTGCGGAAAGTTACAGGTCTGGCTAGGAGAATAGAGAATTTGAAGGTCACGCTGAGGTGGTAATACCAGAACAGTTTGACGAGAAGAAAGGCGTCAAGAGAGACAACTATTCCGCCAAGCACTACATGCAGCAGCTTAGGGATGGGATCAGCATCACGTACCCTGCTAACGTGCTGGAGATGCTTGCTGCGGAAAAGGACGGGCCCTCTACATCCGCCTCTGTTGCCAAAGAACTTATCCTCGTTTCCGATCTGCTAGATCGAACTTCGGAAGCCCCTGGCGGTCAGCCTGGTCTTGGGGTCTCAACTGGTGAGGGGTCTGATACGGTCATTGTATCCAGTGATGAATCCAGCCCTGGTACGCCACCCTCCACTGGGGCTGGTCCAAGCATCGGGACTGGCTGTATTCCCCTGGCCGGAGGTAATTTGGGTCCCTAATTTTGTACATTTGCAAAGCTGACTTCGTTGTAACCCTCCGTATAGATAATAAGAACAGTGCAATTTCTTTTAGCCTATTTTCTTTTTCTTTGTTGACCGCGTCTGTGGTAAAGTCAAACCTTATTATCGCCGTCTGCATAAATAAGATGGACACAATTTCGATCTATTAGCGAGTCCTCCTCGAGCTATGACTGATAAGATTAGTTTCGGAGATAGGTATGTGAGCTTTGGCTCATCCGGTTTTACGGAGGTATAACTTCTGTTATGACTTGTTTTGGCAGAGTTCGACCCGCGCATGTGACTGGACTTCTCCGACCCCAAATGGGACCACGCTCGGAACCAGTCCAGGGTTTGGTCGACCATTGTTTGGACCCGTCGCTGCAAAGGAGAAGGCCTGGGCTCGGCTCTTACCGGGAACAAACAGGGCACTACCACTCCGATGTCTCTCTGCGAGTCCGTTCACAACCTGCCTCCCATAAATAGGGCTTATGAGTGCGTGCCACTGTTGACCGTGCACTTTGTATCTTAGGACATAATAAACAGACTTTAATCTTAATTTCTGTCTTCACGTTTGGTCTGGTACTGGACTACTTCCAATGGGTAGACTCCAAATCTATTCATATCATGCCCATGTGCAATTAAACCATCCCCCGGGTAGAGTCTACTTTCCTTTAGCTCTTTGTAGCTAAAATGTTTCTTAAGGAGGGTCTACTTCTAATGGGTGGATCCCGACCCTGCTTTCTCTTAGCTATTTGTATAGCTAAAATGTTCCTTAGAGAAGGTCCACTTCCAACGGGTGGATCCCGACCCTACTTTCCCTTAGCTATTCGTATAGCTAAAATGTTCCCTAGGGGGATTGCTGGCAAGCTTTTGGGTTGCGCAACCCTTTTTTCCTCGTACGTTTTCTCGGGTCATCAGCAAGTGTTTTATTGCGCGATGTGATTCCCATAGTACGATCATTTTGAGGATTACTGACAAGTTTTTGGTTGCACAGTTCTTCCTTCTTTGTACGTTTTCTCAGGCCATCGGTAAGCATTTTATTGCACGATGTGATTCCCATAGTACGATTGTTTTCGAAGTCCACTGGCAAGTTTTGGTTACGCAGTTCCTTCTTCTTCGTACGTTTTCTTGGGTCGTCAACAAGCGACGTGATCCCCATAGTACGATCATTTTTGAGGTCTGCTAGCAAGTTTTAGTTGCGTAGCTCCTTCTTCTTCGTACGTTTTTTTGGGTCGTCGACAAGCGACGTGATCCCCATGGTACGATCGTTTTTGAGGTTTACTGGCAAGTTTTTGGTTTTGCAGCTCTTTCCTCTTCGTACGTTTTCTCAGGCCATCGACAAGCATTTTATTGCACAATGTGATTCCCATAGTACAATCATTTTTGAGGTCTGCTGGTAAGTTTGTGGTTATGCAGTTCTTTCCTCTTCGTACATTTTCTCGGGTCGTCGACAAGCGATATGATCCCCATAATACGATCGTTTTTGAGGTCTGCTGGCAAATTTTGGTTGCGCAGCTCCTTTTTCTTCGTACGTTTTCTCAGGTCGTCGACAAGCGATGTGATTCCCACAGTACGATCGTTTTTAAGGTCTGCTGATAAGTTTTTGGTTGCGTAGCTCTTTCCTCTTTGTACATTTTCGGGCCATCGGCCAGTATTTTATTGCATGATGTGATTCCCATAGTACGATCATTGATTTCACGAATAGTGCGTATGGTCCGCAATTATGGTAGACCCTTCTCTGTGGCAACCCGGTATGATTTTTTGCCTACGCAAATAAAACGTGGGGTCTGCAACTATGGGCAGACCCTTTTCTGTGGCAACCCGGTATGATTTTTCCTTGTGGCAGAAGACCTGACCTATTTCGGAATTAAGCTTTTTAATAATATAAGTGTTCACATAGGTCTGCCACTGTAGGCAGACCCCTTTTCCATAGCAATCAAAAAGATAAATCCATGCAGTAAAAAGGGAACTTGATCTGTTTTGGATTTAATCTTTTCAATAATATAAACATTCATATGGTCCTGCATCATATGCATGTGCCTTACGCGTGATACTTTTTCAAGTGCTGAGCGTTCCACGTGTTCAGCAAGTTTTTCCCAATCTTGAGTTCTCTCAGGACATACGCACCATTGTTGAGTGTTTTGATCACCTCATAGGGTCCGATCCAATTGGAGTCCAGTTTCGAGGAATTCCTTGTTCTGACTTTCAGGACCCAATCTCCGGCGTTAAATCATCGAGCACTAAACTTTTTTGCGAAGTAGGACCTAGCCTGCTAGTAGTATGAAGCCAGGTGGACCAGGGCCATGTTTCTCGTTTCTTCTAGGAGGTCTATGTTGCGGCTTAGCTGGCGTTCGTTTAAGGGGGCATCTCTCACCACTTCGGAGCAGAGGGTCGGGAGGCCGACTTCGGTCGGGATCACAGCCTCTGATTCGTAGACCATGGTGAATGGCGTTCTTCCAGTCGACCTCTGCTCCGTGGTTCGATGGGCCCACACAACAGCCGGCAGCTCTTCTAACCACTTGCCTTTAGCCTCCTGCAAGTTCTTTTTGATGTTGCTGAATATGGCTTTGTTCGTTGCCTCTGCTTGGCCATTCCCCTGAGGGTAGTTCACGGAAGAGAAACTGAGCCTTATATCATACAGCTCGCACAATTCCTTGAGCTTAGCATTTTGGAACTGTGTGCCATGATCGGCGTGTATCTCTTTCGGGATCCCGAATCAACAGATTATGTTCTTCCAGATGAAGTTAATCGTGTCTGCCTTACTAACGGTCGCGTAGGCTTCAGCCTCTACTCATTTGGTAAAGTAATCCATGGCCAGCAGGATGTACCTCCTTCTCTCTGGACTTCTGAGGAGCTCTTCGATGATGTCCAGACCCCATTTGGCAAACAGCCAAGGAGTTATGTTCGAATGAAGTACCTCTGCGGGCTGGCGTTTGCGAACCTCTGGCACTTATTGCATTTCTTGACGAATCGGGGCGCCTTTGCCATTATGGATGGCCAGAAGTATCCGGTCATTAGGGCCTTGTGGGCGAGGCTGCGTCCGCCAGAATGGTTGCTGTATATTCCCTCGTGGATTTCCTTTATCAGTTTTTGCGCTTCGACGGGACCTATACACCGCAGCATCGGACCCATTGTCGATCTTCTGTATAGTTGTTCCCCCACTATCGAGTACCTGGCGGCCTTCAATCTGACTGATCTTGCTTCTCGGGGGTCCGCGGGCAGGTTCCCCTATGTCAAATACTGGATGATGGGTTTCATCTACCCTTCGTCAGCAGTTCCAGTTGCAAACACATGGCGTGTAGGGGTCTGTAGGGGGTCCTCCACGTTCTCGCCTTCTAGGAGAACTTCTGTGCTCCCGGCCATACCCCCGATTGACATACTCTTAGCTAGCTCGTCGGCCCTCTGGTTCATCTCCCTGGGAATCAGTTCAATATCGAAAATGCTAAAGCGAGCTTTTGCCCCCATTACCTTGGAGAATTACCTATGCAGCTTTGGTTCTTTTACTTCGAAGTTTCCCCTAACCTGACCCGCGATCAACTGCGAGCCGGTCTTTACTGCGATGTTCTCCACTCCGAAGTGCAGAGCTAGCTCAAGGCCTTGCAGCAGTGCCTCGTACTCTGCCTCATTGTTAGTTGCCTGGAAGCCGAGTCTCAATGCCTTCTCAACTCTGAGACCTGTTAGGATCTGCAGGACTATTCTGATACCTAACCCTGAGGTATTCGTGGATCCGTCAGTGTAGAGCATCCAGGCTGAAAGGGGGCGAAGTTGCGACATCTGAAATGGGTCGTGCAGCTCGCCGAAAGATTCAATTTCCACCAAGAAATCTGCCATGACTTGTCCTTTCTTTGCCGCTCGAGTCTGATACTCGATGTCATATATTCCCAGCTCGATGGCCCACTTGGTCAGTCGTCCCGATAGGTCTAGCTTGGCCAAAATTTGTCGGATGAGGAAATTCGTGTATACGGTGACCGAGTGTGACTCAAAGTACTGCTGGAGTTTCTTTTTAGCGTTGACCAGAGCGAGGACCAGCTTTTCTGCCATCGCATCTCGGCATCCAGGAGCATGCAGCTTATATAAAACACTGGTTTCTATTTGCCATCTTTCTCGATAAATAGTACAGCACCAATTGCTACTTCGGATACTGCTAAATAGGGGTACAGGTGCTCCCCCTCTGCTGGGAAAGCCAAGATAGGTGGGTGACTCAAATACAGCTTGAGATCTATCAGTGCCTTGTCCTGTTCCTCCCCCCAGACGACAGTAGAGCTTTTCTTCAAACATTGGAAGAAAGGCTTGCATCAATCGGACATCTTGGAGACGAATCGGCTGAGAGTAGCTATCTTTCCAGCCAGGCGTTGAACCTCCCGAATGGTCGAGGGTCTCTGGACATTTGCGATCGAGGTCAGCTGGGTCGAGTTTGCCTCAATACCCCTCCTGCTCATGTTATGCCCAAGGAATTGACTAGAGGACACCCCAAACACGCATTTCGATTCAGATGCATCCGATATTGCCTCAGAATCTGAAAATACTCACCTAGGTGTCTCAGACGGTCTGAATCTTCTCCGCTCTCCGCGACCATGTCGTCGATATAGACCTCCATAGTCTTCCCTAGTAGTCCGGCGAACATCTTGTTCATGAACCTTTGGTAGGTTGCCCCCGCGTTCTTCAAGCCAAATGGCATACGTCTGTAGCAGTACAGACTACGCTCCGTGATAAAAACCGTGTGGATCTAGTCTTCTGCGTATAGGGGGATCTGGTTGTACCTAGAGTAGGCATCCAAAAAGCTCATTCTATCGAATCCCGCCATCGCATCTACCATTTGGTCGATTCTCGGCAAGAGGATGCTATCCTTCAGGCAGGCCTTATTCAGGTTGGTGAAGTCTATGCAAATACGGTCATCGCCGGTTTTTTTTTTCCCTGCCACCGGGTTGGAGATCCAGCATGGGTACATGCATTTCCTGATCAGACCGTTCTCTAGGTCTATGTTCAGCCAGTGGTAGGTGTGCGCGGGGTCTATCCTGGGCATGTCATCATGGGATCAAGCAAAGATGTTCTCGTTCTGCTTAAGGAATTCCAACATCTCGTTCTTTTGCTCCTCGGGCAATAAGACCCCGATTAGAACCATCTTCGACGGTTCTGCCTCTTTCAAAGGGACCGCTACCAGCTCCTCGATCGTGGATTTTGGACCGTCAGACTCTTCTTCGATTCGCTTCATATATGCTGGCAGGCGGTCCTTTGATTGCTATCCGTCTTCGGTTGAGGCGCTTGCACTCGCGTCAGCTCCCCGCAGGGCGGTTGAAAAGCATTTTCTTGCGGAGGCCTGGTCTCCCTTGATGTCTATTGTATAGGTACCATCCTTTGATAGACATCTTAAGACTTGGTGGAGGGTGGAAGCGACCCCATGCATGGCATGGATCCATCCCCTTCCCATGATGACGTTGAAGGAGGACTGGTAGTCAATGACGACGAAGTCCAAGTCCAAGCATCTCTCAGCAGCGCACACCTTCAGGGTCATGATGCCCAAGGAGCTGACCTTAGTGTTGTCGAAGGCGAACAACGGCTGACAGATTGGCCTGAGTGCGCTTCGATCCAGGCCCATATTCTCGAATGTACTAAGGAACTGGATATCGATGCTGCTTCCACCATCGACCAGGACCCTTCCGACTAACGCGGAGCCGATCTGCAGTATAATCACCAAGGCGTCATCGTGAGGCAAGCGTACCGTGATCAAATCTTACTGGGTGAAAACGATGCGGGCTGTAGAGGCGCGGCTTTCTCCCACCATCAAATGGTTGACGGAATGGCCCATCCCCCTCAGGCGCTTCACCCTTCCTTCAGCTCTGTTGAGGCATTTTTCCCTCTCCTCTTGATCTTGGGTCGGCTCTGGCCTGCCCATGATGGTCGGCACTATCCTCAGGGTCTGCTCTCCTGACCCAGAAGCTTGGGTCTGCTTCCTTTTTTCAGGACTAGAGACGTCATCCTGCGACTGAGTTCCGTCAGTTTTTACATACTGTTTCAGCCTGCCGGCATGGATCGCCATCATGACCTGTGCATAAAGGTTGCGGCAGTGGATGGTATCATGCCTGTAGTCTTTGTGAAACTGGCAGTACCTGTTCCTGTTCTTCATGTGCTCAGGGACACCAGATTTGGGCGTGTCTTTGAAAATGCCCCTGTCCCTGTTTTGGAGGTAAATCATGTCGATCGGCGTATTGAGCTCATACTTCGACAGAAGGTTACGGGACGTCTTCCTCCTCTTGCCACCTTCCTGGCTGCCTCGAATGAGGGCTTCCTGTTTTGGAGTCAGCCCTTGGTCCAGTGAGGGCCTCTTCATCCCCTGAGGGGTCGGGGTTTGTACCGGCGACATTGTTATCACGGCAGAGGTCTTGGGTGCCTTCTGGTGGCTTTTCAGTACCCTGAATACCCCTTCCGACTTCGCCTGGACGTCCACCATATCGTATGGAAGGTTCAAAGGGAGATGTTCCGATAGCATTGATCTTGGTTGCAGGCTCCTGACGAACGAGCCTACGGCTTGGACCGAGTCGACATTATGAACTAGGGACATCACCTCGAGGAAACACGACAGGTACTCTCTCGGGGACTCATCTGCAGCCTGCTCTAACCGGTCAAGGTCTCGCATGGAATTTTGCTGTCTCCAGGCACCCGCGTACTACTTTAGGAAAAGTTTACAGAAATCTTCGAACCCGTTTATAGATTTCTCCAGGAGCTATCTGAACCATCGCAGGGCTGGCCCCACTAGGGTCGTAGAGAAGACTTTACAGATCATAGCCTCGTCCCTAGTTTCCAAGGCCATCTTCTATTGAAAGTGGTATATGTGATCGAGGGGGTCAGTTTTCCCCTCAAACGGCTTGAAGGTCAGGATCGTGAAGTCTCTCGGCTTGGGCTCTATCTGGATCCAGTCGGCGAAATTCGTCCGGTTGATCTCTCGTATAGTTTGTTTTGCCAGATCATCGGGGGTTTAGCTGTGATGGGCCTCGAGTCTCTTACTCAACTCCGCCATTTCTTGTTTCCAGTCGGGAGGCGTATCTCCTGGGCTTCCATGGTATCTTCTGCCCATCGCCACCCCGGTTTGGAGGGGTCTCGTCTGGCTTTGCCACGCCCTCTGCATTCGCGATCCAGATAGGGCAAGAACTTCCCCTCGCGGTTGGCTTCTGAATTCTTGTTGTACCTCTTCGTCAAAATCTTCTTTCTGCTGGCTCCTGGCTTCGCTTACCAGCAGTCCTTTGAGGCGGGCGTTGTCTCTGCGCACCTCTGCGACTTCGTTTCTTAAACCTAAGATGGCCTCGTGGGCCATCTCTGCTTTTCAGTTTGCTTCCGTCAGGCCGGCGAGCCTCTGATCTAGCTTTTGCTCCAGATCTTGTTGTACTTCTCGGGAGCTCCCTTCGGTGTCAGGATGTGCACTCTTGATTGTCATCCTCGAGGATGCCATTCGACGTTGTATGGCCTTTTGTTCAGGGAGAGCGCGATCGTGAGTCTCCTACTCTTTTTCTCATGCTCAACCGTTTCCCATAGACGGCGCCAAACTGTTAGATCGGTTTCTCACCAGCCGTCCATGTGTCTCTAAACCACTGATGCTGTGTCCTCCAACTATCCACGTATCCTTGTTATTCCAAAGAGCTCTGAACTTCAGGTAGGATCAGAGAGGCGGGGGTGGCTACCTGCAAAGACTCTCTGATGCTTAAGTCAGTGGTTTTTCTTTGATTCAGAATAGCAAGGATTTAGTTCTATATGAGTATATCTTTGTTTCTTGCTTGTAAACTTTTAAATATTTCTTTTTGTATGCATGCATGCCCCCTCTCGGGAATGCATGGCTCATATATATATAGTCCTGAGATTGTGAACCACCCGATTCTCAATCTCAGGACTGAGCACCTTTTTCTTCAAGATTTTTTCCAGATGTCCCGGGCCGAGATTACTGTGATCTCCTCTGTATCGCTGTAGCCTGGTTTCCGCCGCCTCCTATGGCTTGAGTCTATCAGAGGTGAGATTTGGACAAATCGCCATTCTGTCAGGACAACTTGTCTCTTGCGCACACTTACTCAAAATCGCATTAAATGCTCTGATTGGGTCTGGAGTTGTGAGTCGCTTTCCATTGTATTCTGGTGGAAGACCCTTGAGGCTTCCGACCCCCCATCTGTCGAGGTAAGGGTCGGATTGAGCCAAGTCTATCTAGGGTCTGTGATAGGCTCGGCCCTAACCTCAGACAGCCCAATGGCCGATATAGTATCATGTGTGACCCGCATGGCCTTTAGCTAGTCACTCTCTATACATGTCAGACGGTGGGCCCCATTTGTGACCTATTCTACCACTTAATCGTCCACGTGGTGTATAATTTGGGAACGGAAAACCCCTCTGGGCTGTAACAAAATAATATTGATTCCATTAAATTACCTTGAACTTGGCTAATGTATGTCTCACGTATATAAATGTTGATGTAGATCCTATTATACGACCATATCGTTATATATGTGTGTGCATATAAATTTAAATGAATGTATGTCCCCTTTAGGGTTTTCATAAGAGGACACGAGTCTTAATGAGGATTGAGATTTATCTTCCGCGAAAAGAAACAAAACTGCAATATTAGAATCAATCAAAAATATACGAAAGGGACATAAACACATCAATCCCCAGACCTTTACGGCAGGCAGCTTTTCTTCAGATTGAACTAGAAACACATGTATATCACTCTTTTCAATATTATCCACCAAAACTTTGATACATAATGACAAGCTCTCATTAATCTTATGAGGTCCCTATTTGCATTATTTGATTGACTGAAGTAAATTTCATAATATTACTATAATGGTGCTCTGAAAAAGATGCATTTTTTAGTGAAGCATTCGAGTCACATGCAATTACTTACTTACAATTCGCGTTTTTTTGAACTTATTGATTCATTTTTCTTATAATTTTCACATGAGAATTTTTTTAAGTCTCCCCCCCCCCACCCTTCCCTCCCTTCTCTTATTAGTCCGATTATTTCTTCAGACTGACCCTATTTCCTATAAGGGTAAGCTTTGTTTTTATTTCTTGGACTTTGGTTTCGTGTACATATACATATATATATATATATATATATATATATATATATATATATATATATATATATATATATATATATATATATATATATATATATATATTTCTAACTTTGATCCTTGAATTTGAATTTGTGGTAATTCACTGCTAACTTCATAAGAATTAATCTTAACTTCTCTATCTCTAATTGACAATACTTTTAATGCCAAAACAAGCCAAAAAGTTACTGTTTATTCCATGAGGCGATCAACATCCAAGTACAAAATGGATCACTTTTTTTTTTTTTGAATGGATCACTTTTACTCCTAACAATTATATAAATTATGAATAAGACACGGTTCAAGCCTCATTTGTCTAAGATCGTTTACTCAATTCAACAAAATAATGACAGGGAATCAAAACAGGCTAAGCACTATACTTGTCGTTTACATATACTCTCGTGAAAAAACCAGCTCTAGAAAAGACAGAAATAAATACACACACCATAAGTCGCTGTCAATGGGCCGGGCCCTGCTAGAGAGCCCATTAAGAATCCTAAGTTTCCCTCTTTGCCTTTTGGTCATATTTGTTGGAAACAGTACACAGTTACAAGTTGTAGCGAAGGAAAATAAATCGAACACTTGCAATTAGTACTAGTTAGCTACTTGTTGGCTACAAACAAATAGCAAGACAATCTTCACTTCACTACAGAACCCCTCAAGAAAGTAAAAACTGAAGAGGAAAGGGGAAAAAAAAAAAAAAAAAAAACCAAAGGGTGGCTTTATGGTAATTCCACCTTTGATCTAAGGTCATTTACAGAAGATAACATAGATTTTATCAACACAAAGCAACTTCCTCCTCAATTATCCTAAGCATGTGGTGAACCGCTGCTGCTATGTCATCTACTGAAGTGAGTAGGCACGCTTCTTCAACCTGCAAAGCATTAGAATTTTCAACATCTTTATAACCCCAAAAATCTCATCGAGTTTCCGTCATTGCAACCCAAAGAAACATTTCCCAAACATGGAAAACTTGACAACTAGAAAAATCTAAAAATGGCAAAAAGAAATTTTCTTTGAAATAAAAATATTCTTTCTTCCATATTCTTCTGTCCATCATGAATAAATATCCCCCACCAAACACATGTTCTTTAAGTACATACCGACAATTATTCTTTCAAAACTCGAAAAAAAAAAGGACTAGAAATAATGGATGAGGGGATTGATTTTCTAATCATAATGTCATACCTAAATATCTCAATTCAACATTTTGAAGATGGGATTTGATTGACTAAAATGTATTTCTTCATTTTTAAGTACTTTTTATTTGGTACGTCATGATAAATTTTAAGATACTATACAGTATAGTCGACACAATATATTGACAATATAATATGTTCACGTTACCTTGACACTAACAGAATAGAGTACCAATGCATTCAAGGTGGTGACATTGAGGTGGAGGACAGTGAGATGAAGCGTTTGGAATCCGGCGATCAGCTTCGAGAGCTGTTTAGGGCTTCGCCGCGAAAAAATACGAAGATTTGCATGAGTTTCAATCAAAGTGACCTCAATATCAGCTATGGCTGCGTTAGTATTTGATGTGTAATTGTTGGAGATCTGAGACCAGGTGTACTGAGGATACACAAAAAATTGTGCAAAAGGGGGTGGCACTAGCAACTTCGGGATGCCCGAATTAATGTTACTACTATCTTCATGATCATGATCATGATGATCAGATCCTCCATTATTGTTTATTCCTTGTAGAACTTGGAGCTTCTGAGATTCAAGTGACTGTAAGAGATATTCAAGTCCCTTTACAAATTCTATGGCACCACCTACTATAGAGGCTTGGTCACCCTACACACAAAAGAATAGTTAGATTATTAGTATGATTTGTTAATAATTAACATATGAGATTAATCGATAAATGGTAATTATTATTATAATAACTTGTTTGCATCTTGATAAATGATTATTTTATTATGGCGAACATTAATTAATATTGGGAAGCTCATAACTAACTCTTATTATTTTATTGACCGATCACCTTCTAGTACAATATGAACCGTAATTCGTTATTATATAAATATGTATTATTTTCTCAGGCATAAATTTGAATTATAGATGGAGACCCTTCTATGCAGTACTTACTGCCAGACAGTTTCATCATCTGTAGTGCTTCCTTTTTTCTTTGGCAACCAACCAAGAAAGAATCTAAAAGGACAACCAAAATGCAAAAGTGACGAGAAGATTTTAGAAAAAGGCAGTCTCCCTTATTAACTTTAAACTCAATCAATGGTTTCTGAAATCTTTCTCAACTTTCTTGCATGTATTTGAATGTCCGTAGTCTAACTTTTCAGAATCGTTAGTACTAAAATGTCCACACTTCCCTATTCCGAAGCTTAAAGTAATTAATCAAAGAATAAAAATTAAACTTTCTAATAAATGACGCACATGATTATCTTTATACAACATTATGATTTTGATGGTGATAGAATATGCATATATTAACTAATTGTGATGCTCTACATCAAATTGAAAAGTATATGTAAAAAATTTAAACCAAATGATAACTTTCTGGATTTGTAGTTACAAACAATATTTGACACTCAATTATGTTATTGAAAAAATTTAAGGACAGTTGGATAGATAGATAGATAGATAGATAGAAAGAGAGAAAGAAGAGTAAAACAAACCCTTTGGACATAAGATTCAGGCATTAAGGAACGCAAGACAGCAAGATGTTCATTCATTTGTTTCCTGCGATTTCTTTCAACGGCAATGTGAGTCATCCTTTGACTCTCAGCTTCTTCCTTGTTCTTGCAAACCCTTGGCTTTCTCCTCCTCTTCTTCCGTACTACTACAGCTCCCAAACTCTGCTTGATATCCCGGTGATCATCATCATCATGGCCGCCAGCGGCTTCCCGCGGCATTTGGCGCTTTCGGATTCGGGTTGTCAAAGAACAAGTTTCTAAAGCTCCAACTTGGTGGTCTTGATGATGAGGAGGAGGAGGAGGAGGATTGATTAGAGTGGTAGGCGCAGTAGTGTTGTCATTATTAAATAAGAAATTAGTAATTGTTGTTTCTGAAGAATCTTGATAGCTACATGGGGTTGCCGAGATAGTATCATAGATAACGAAGTTGAAAAGCTCATTTGAATTAGATAATGCTTCCAAAGCCATTTTCTCTCTACCTAGTTATTTGGCTATTCACTAACACTTCGCTATGTTATACATCAATGACGTCTATATATATGCCACTGTAATATATATATATCTATATGTATATGCTTATTTAACCACTTCTGAAACCCCATTCTTCTCACATGAAAGAGAGAGAGAAAAAGAGAAAGGGAAGGCTAAAATGATCATGGGGAAGGCTAAAATGATCATGAGTAAGGCTAACATTATATATAACATAGGTCGCTCGTTTAAATAGTTTCAAAGTCCAAGTTTTGGACATATTAGAACACAGGATTAATTAATTATCACTCAGCAGTTAATTACATGATGACAAGTTTTACTGACTCTGGTGATAATCATTTAACTAATCGTATGACTGCTTCAAACATCAATTTTGTGACTCACAATCACATGTGGTAAAATGTAGTTCTGATTTCCGCTATTTATACTATGTATATGTACATATATAATATAGCTTTGGTTATTTGCAACATTTCTAATTTTTTTAGCGTTTTGTTCTCGAAAAGGATAGTGATATTGAACATAAGTACAACTTGAAAAAATCTATATCAAAGTTATCTGTCGTGCAGATAGATGCCAACTATCTTCATTTTTTTATTTTTAAATGAATCCTATATCTTCCATTAAAAAAAAAACAAAAATAAACATGTTAATAAGCTCTTAGCAAATTATTTATGTAAAAATGATAGGGTATAACGTAGTAGAAGATGAGTTAGAATATGAATCGTATGATAAGCACGTAAGAGGGACAGAAAATTTATCTGTGGTTTTTCTCTGGCCAAGGAGTGATGACTAGATGGAAAGAAAGAGGCCCCTCTCTATCATCCTTGTTTTGGTTTTCCACAAAGTCTCTGGCGAAGCTTTCTCTGCTAAGTGAGGGAACTGTTTGTGGGACCCAAATCTATATAGAAATATGCATAAAAACACCACAACGAGCTGTGCAAAAAGCTACTCCTCACATTCAAATCCGTGTTGGGTTTTGCAGGAAATCACTGTCTGGCTCACGTACCCCAGATTCTCACATTCTAATTATTTGTATATAATTTTTTTTTAAAAAAAAAACTATATATTAATAGAACTATAACATATGCTTGACAACCCATTCTACATGAGTAACATGACACATGTCAAGCTTCAACCATGTTTATCACGTAAATGTTTGGCTAGACGCCTAAATCAGACGGTGGATGTTCAGGTGACATTAATAGATACATAATCTTATTAATTAATGATTACTTATGTATCAAAGATGCATTTTCAAATCTTTTCAAAAAAAATATGCATTTTCAAATAAAAATGTCATTGAGCGTTTTTGAATGACAATGAATTTGTAAATTGGTTGATCTCTATTAATTAATTTTTGCCAGTGTGTATGTTTGTAAAAGATATTACGCATCTCTGAAAAATATTTTCACTGGGAAAGTAAAGGAGAAAAATCAGTAATTACCTGGCTGGCTATGTAGAAATTTCACGATCACCAAAATGGCTCATGACTGGACGGTCAATGCAACATCAGTTGTCCATTGGTTTATGTGTCTTTAGAAGATAAAAGAACAAACGATCATAAAGACAAAACCCTGGACAGAAAGCACATCTACCCTAATTTGAGCTGATAATAACCATTGATTCTCTGTATATATACATATGGTTGGCAAATAGGTATTATTAGATGGAGATCAA
>JXTB01000283.1:21488-42497 GCA_002914805.1 Parasponia andersonii | reverse complement strand
GATACTGCCAACTGTCGCAGCCTTTATGCGCAGGTTATGATGGCAATCCAAGTTGGAAAGTTGAAGTAGTACGTACAGACGGGCAGGAACCAGTCGAAGGAAGATGCCGTCAGACCCGAGAAGGGAAAGCAGACCCAAGCCTCCGGGTCGAGAGAACAAACTCTGAGGATAATTCTAACGATCATAGGCAGACTGGAGCCGACCCAGGGTCAAGAGGATAAAGAGAAGTGCCGAAAGAGGACCGAGGAAAGGGTGAAGTGCCTGAGGGGGATGGGTCATTCCGTGAACCATATGATGACGGAAGAGAGCTACGCCTCAACTGCCCCCATCGCCTTCACCCAGCAAGACTTGACCACGGTGTTCCTGCCTCATAATGACCCCCTGGTGATTAAGCTGCAGATTGATTCCGCATTGGTCAGGAGGATCCTAATCGACGGCGGAAGCAGCGTCGATGTCATGTTCCTTAGCACGTTTGATAACATGAGCCTGGATCGAAATGCACACAGGCCGACCTGTCAGCCGCTATTTGCCTTCAACGGCGCTAGGGTCAGCCACTTAAGCGTCGTGACTCTGAAGGTCTGCACCGCGGAAAGATGCCTGGACGTGGATTTCGTCGTCATCGACTGCCAATCATCCTTCAACATCATCATGGGGAGAGGGTGGATCCACGCCATGCATGGGGTCGCCTCCACCCTCCACCAAGTCTTGAGATGTCTATCAAAGGACGGTACTTACACGATAAACGTTAAAAGGGACCAGGCCTCCACGAAGAAATGTTTTTCAATCGCCTTAAACGGGCCCGAAGCGAACGCGAGCACCTCGACGGGGGACAGATAGCAATCAAAGGACAGCCTACCGGCGTACATGAAGCGGATCAAGCAAGAGTCTGACAGATCGGAATCCACGATTGAGGAGCTAGTGGCGGTCCATTTGAAAGAGGCAGAGTTGGAAAAGGCAGTCTTAATCAGGGCCTTGCTGCCCAAGGAAGAAAAGAGCGAACTGTTGAGGTTCCTTAGGCAGAATGAAGATATCTTCACATGGTCCCACGACGACATACCCGGGATAGACCCCGTACACGCCTGCTGTCGATTGAACGCAGACCCTAATTTCCCCCGGGTCAGACAGAGGCCCCGAAGGTTCGCGCCAGAGAAAAACAAGGTGATCAATAAGGAGGTAAAGACGTTACTGGAGAACGGCCTGAGCATGGAATGTGTATATCCGTGCTAGATCTCTAACCTGGTGGTGGTAAAGAAGAAAAACGGCGACGACCGCACTTGCATAGACTTCACTAACCTAAACAAGGCTTGCCCAAAGGACAGTTTCCCCTTGCCAAGGATCGACCAAATAGTCGACGCCACGGCTGGCTTTGACAGGATGAGCTTTTTGGACGCCTACTCTGGATACAACCAAATTTCTCTATGCGAGAAAGACCAGATCCACACGGTATTCATCACAGAGCGGAGTCTGTACTGTTATAGGTGTATGCCTTTAAGCTTGAAGAACGCAGGGGCGACCTACCAAAGGCTCATGAAGAGAATGTTCACTGGGCTGCTCGGGAAGACGATGGAAGTCTACATCGACGACATGGTCATAAAGAGCAAGGAAGCCTCGGACCATGTGGGACACCTGGATGAATGTTTTCGAATCCTGAGGCGATACCGCCTGCGTCTGAACCCCAAGAAGTGCGCGTCCAGGGTGTCTTCCGGCCAGTTCCTGGGACACATCGTGAGCAGAAGGGGTATCGAGGCCAACCTGACCCAGTTGTCCTCTATCGTAGACGAGAAAAGACCTTCGACCATTCGGGAGGTCCAGCGCTTGACCGGGAAGATAGCCGCCCTCAACTGTTTTGTCTCCAAGATGTCCGACCGATGCAAGCCCTTCTTCCAGTGCATAAAGAAATTCCCCACGGTCGTCTGGAGGGAGAAGCAAGACAAGGCACTGACAGAGCTCAAGCTCTACTTAAGCCATCTGCTTATCCTAGCATCCTTAGCAGAGGGGCAGCACCTGTACGCGTATTTGGCAGTGTCCAAATTAGCGATCAGTGCCGTGCTATTCGTCGAAGAAGACGGCAAGTAGAAGCATGTATTTTACATGAGCCGCATGCTCCTGGATGCCGAAACACGATATAGTGTGGCAGAGAGACTGGTCCTAGCTTTAGTCAACACTGAAAAGAGACTCAGGCAATACTTCGAGGTGCACCCGATAACGGTGTATACGGATTTCCCTATCCGGCAAATCTTGGCCAAGCCAGACCTGTCGGGACGACTAACCAAGTGAGCCATCGAGTTGGGGATATACGACATCGAATATCGGCCTTGAATAGCAAAGAAAGGGTAAGTCATGATGGACTTCTTGGTGGAAATCCAGTCCTTCGGCGAGACGCACAACCCGCTTCAAACATCCCCACCTCATACCCCTTCAGCCTGGACCCTTTACACCGATGGATCCACAAACGCCTCAGGGTCAGGTGTCGGGATAGTCTTGCAGACCTCGGCAGGACTCAGGATAGAGAAAGCTTTGAAGCTCAATTTCCAGGTAACGAACAATGAGGCGAAGTATGAGACACTACAGCAAGGCCTAGAATTGGCTCTGCACTTTGGAATAGAGGACATCGTGGTAAAAACTTACTCACAGCTGATCGTGGGTCAGGTCAGGGGAGACTTCGAAGTAAAAGAACCAAGGTTGCATAAGTACTTCTCCTGGGTGATGGGGGCGAAATCTCGTTTCAGCAGGTTTGATATCGGACAAATACCCAGGGAGATGAACTAAAAGGCCGACGAATTAGCCAAAAGCGCATCGATAGGGGGAGCAACCGAATATACAGAGATCGTGCCAGAGGGCGAAAACGCAAAAGGCCCCTTGGAAGCCCCCGCACACCACATATTTGCAGCCGACTCCGAGGGCGAGGGCTGGATGGGACCCATCACCCAATATCTGGTATCGAGAAACCTGCCCGTAGACCCCCAAAAAGCGAGGTCAATCAGACTGAAGGCTGCCCGATATTCTATGGTGGCAGACCGACTGTATAGAAGATCAACGATGGGACCAGACTGAAGGCTGCCTGATATTCTATGGTGGCAGACCGACTGTATAGAAGATCAACGATGGGACCAATGCTGAGGTGTGTAGGTCCCATCGAGGCGCAGAAACTGATGGAGGAAATCCACGATGGAGCATGTGGCAACCACTCCGGCGGGCGCAGCCTTGCCCACAAGGCCTTGACTGCCGGGTACTTCTGGCCATACATGATGACCGAGGCGGCCCAGTTCATCAAGAAATGTGACAAGTGCCAGAGGTTCGCCCCTATAAGACGCCAACCTGCGGAGAAACTCTATTCGAACATAACTCCTTGGCCTTTTGCTAAATGGGGTCTGGACATCGTCGGAGAACTCCCCAGAAGTCTAAGGGGAAAAAGATATGACCTGCTGGTCACTGATTATTTCACCAAATGGGTAGAAGCCGAAACCTACGTAACCGTCAACAAGGCAGACAAGATTAACTTCATTTGGCGGGATCCCGAGAGAGATACACGCCGATCACGGTATGCAGTTCCAGAATGTGAAGCTAAAGGAGCTGTGTGAGTTGTATGATATAAGGCTCAGCTTCTCATCCGTAAATTACCCTCAAGGGAATGGCCAAGCAGAAGCAACGAACAGGGCCATATTCAGCAATATAAAAAAGAACTTACAGGAGGCTAAAGGGGGGTGGTTAGAAGAGCTACCAGCCGTTGTGTGAGCCCATCGAACCACGGAGTGGAGGTCGATGGGAAGGACACTATTCGCCATAGTTTACAGGTCGGAAGCTATGATCCCAACAGAGATTGGCCTCCCGATCCTTCGCTCCGAAGTGGCGAAGGACACGTCACTGAACGAGTAATAGCTAAGCCACAACACAGACCTCCTGGAAGAAACGAGGGACATGGCCCTGGTCCATCTGGCCTCGTACCATCAGTAGGCCAGGTCCTACTATGTAAAGAAGGTTAGCGCTCGTCAATTTAACGCCGGAGGTTGGGTCTTGAAGGTCAGAATGGGGAATTCCTCGAAGCTAGACTCTAGCTGGGTCGGGCCTTATGAGATAATCAAGGCGCTTGACAATGGTGCATATATCCTGAAAGAACTTAAAATCGGGAAGAGCCTACCAAACACGTGGAATGCCCAACACCTGAAGAAGTACTACGTGTGAGATGCGTCTAAATGCTGTAACACACATGTAAATGTTTGTATTATTAAACTTAATTCCAAAACAGGTGAGGGTTCCTGCTCCACGGATTTATGCTTTGGATTGCTATGTAAAGGGGTCTGCCCATAGTGCAAGACCCCGCGAGCCATTCGTGTAAAAATCGTACTGCGGGGATCACGTCGCTTGCCGACGACCCGAGAAAACGTACGAAGAGGATTGAGCTGCGCAATATATAATAATGAATATAATAGATAACACAGAATAAGCGTGAGAAGAATATGTCGTTTTATTATTTAAATGGTTGCTTGCAACAGGGGTCGGCTCTACACGGAGTGGTCAGCACTTTATAAATGTACAAAGGGGAGGAGTCCATAGTTACCTCCGGGGAGGGAAGCGACGCCGGCTTCGAAGCTTGGGCCAGCTGTAGCGGAATCGGAATCGTCGCTGGACAGGACGAGTGTGCTTGACCCTCCGCCCGTCAAGGCGCCCTCGCCAGGCTGATCCCCAGAGACCTCCGTAGCCTGTTCTGGCAGACCCGGAGCAGGGACAACCTCCTTGGCGACAGAAGCAGATGTAGAGGGCCCATCTTTATCTCCGTCGAGCATCTTCAACACATCAGTAGGGTACACGATATTAATCTCGTCCCCTAACTGCTGCATGTAGTGCTTGACGAAGTAATAGTCCCTCTTGACGCCTTTCTGCTCATCGAACTAGTCTGGCGTTACCACCTCCGTGTGGCCTTAGAATTCCATGTTCTCTCAGCCAGACCTATAACTCTCCACATAAAGGATATCCACCTGCCTCTAATACCTCGTCTTCAGCTTCTCCGCGTCCGCTAGCCTATCCCTCAGCGCCGCCAGCCTTAGCTCCGCTTGCCGCTGCGACAAATCAACCAAAAGGATGTTAATGTCGGCGAGGTCTTCGCCGTGCTTGCGAGACAACTCCGCATGAGCCCCCATCAGTCTCTTGTGATCTAAGTAAAGATGTCGGTTTACCTCGTTAGACCAGTCGAGCCAGTGCTGCAGGGAATGGGCCTCCAACTTGGCTTTCGCCTCGGCTTTCCTTGCCTCTTTGGCATCATCAACGACTCTGTCGCAAGCGATGAAAGCCAGCCCCATCTCCGCCCCTGCGTTCTGCAGCTCCTGCCTTTTGACCCCGAGCTCGGTTTGGGCTAGCCTGGCAGCCTCGGCTTAGGCCAACCTGTTAGCCTCAACTTCGGCTAACTTGGAGGCCAGCTCCTCGCGCCTGACCCCCTCGACGCTCAGAGCATGAGCCACCGCACTACTGACCCTAGTCTCGTTTAGGCTCCGATACAGGTCGAAGTCTGCCTTCAATGTGGCAAGGGTGACCTCCCTCCGTTCGCCCGTCGCAGCTCGGGCATTTAGCTTCTCAGTCAGCTCCCTGACTTGAGAGGAGTAGAAAGACTGGACGGCGGCTAGTTGCAGAATACAAGAAAGCAAGGTCAGTGTTCAACATGGATGCCGAAAAATATGGAAGTGGCAGCCAGACGAGCCAGACCTGCGCAATGCTGTGGTTAGCGACGAGCTCAACGTTCTCCAAGGAAAGCGCCTCCAGCTCAAACTCCGCAACCGGACCTTGTCCATGGGTATTGCCCGCGTCTGAGGAACGCGGCTCCGACCCGCCGACCGCGAGGACGCCGTGTCCCTCCACCGGATGAACTCCAGTGGCTTTTTCCGACGCTTCCGAGGTGGCAGAGATTAGGAGGGTAGGAGGCAGGGCATCGCCGAGCGCACTTTCCGCGACAATAGGGGGCAGTGTATCCCCAGCAGAAGAGGTCGCGGTGACTGCCGCTACATCAGCAGTTTCGGCTGCCGGCCCCCTTGGAGCCCCGCTTGAACGTGATTTTTCGGTCTTGTCTTGACCAACTCCTCCTGACGGGCCACCGCGCACAGAGCTTCTCCTCCTCATGAGGGTCAGCATGGCTCCGTCGTCTTCACTGCCAGAAGAGGGGGCAGCTCTGCCCCTCTTCCCCACCGGACTTTCCTTCCCGGAGGATAAGTCGGCCTCGCGACCCCACTTCGTCGGGATAGGCGGAGGGGAAGACAGCCGAGATTTCAACCTCGAATCCCCTCCGCTGAGCTCAGCAATCTCCCCACGGGAACGGGCGACATTGGACCCCATTCCCGCCTTCAAGCTAGAGCTGGGAGCAGAAGAGGTCGGCGTAGAAGGCTCACCGGGGAGGCTCGAAGGCGCCCCCTTGCCGTACACAATCTTCATAGCCGGCGGCTCCCGAATCACGAGCTTACCCGCCTCAGGAGTTGGCGCTACCGTTGTTTCATCCCCGGTCACGAACAGACCCTCCAGGTCATCGTCAGAACCTATTCTTGGGATGACAACTCATGAGGCCTCATCCTCCAAGGACACCACCAAACACCGACCAGCGGGGACCTTGGGGCAAGCCTTGTGCACATCGGTCTTCCCTTTGACCAGGGAGGAGTCCGCCGAGAGGCCTGCATCTGAACCTGCAAAGGGCAAGCAACATGGTTAAAACGCAGCCATGACCTGACAGACGGAGCCCAAAAATACAAAAATGAACTCACCCTTAGCCCTCTTAGGGGCGGCGGTCTCCTCCCTGTGGAACTTAGCACACTCCTCAGCCACGAGCCTCATTGCCTCTTCGAGCTCGTGACTGGTCGACGCCACCAAGTCGTGGGGACTCGCCAGCTGGCTTGAGGCCGTGATCTGACGGCCCACCACGGCGATGCAACCCTGCTCATCCCGGCGGAACTGGTTCAGGGCGGAGGCGTCAAGCTGGCTCCGAAGGTGCTTGGTGATGACCCACGTGTCTAGAGGGAAGAGGAGGTATGAGACCATCCTTGGCATCATGTTCATCACCTCGGGATGAGGAGACAGCCTAGATGTGTCGGCGATCCCCGGACAACCCAAAGAGGATGATTCCCTCCAGCTCCTGGAGCCGATCCGCTGACAGCCGAGGCTCGAACTTATTTTCCTCCGCGGAGGCTGGGAAAAGCAAAACGTCATGAGTAAAAACGGACGAAATATGCACGGACCCAAAATTCACGACCCAGTACTTACTTTGCAGAAAGGACGAGTGGATTTGAAAACGCTCTCCGTTCACCCAGGGAGAGCACCACGCCCCTCCGACGGCGTATATCCTAGAATAAGAGTCCCACTGCTTGTCCGACCTCGGCAATCCCCAGAAGATATAGCACCCCGGGAGTGGCTGGAGATAGAAAGTGGGGTAAGAGCCCCTTTTGGGGATGAGGATAAGCTTATAAGTATAGAAAACCACTTCCAGGTCAATATGCGTGTTGAGGAGGATAGACAAAGCAGAAAGCCCCATCAGGATCATGATTCCGTTAGTATAAAGTTGCATCAGATGAATCCCCGTGAGGCTAAAGAACTAGTGGACCAAGGGAGGAAGAGGACACCGCAACCACTCCAGATGCCTCCTCCCTAGAATGATGGAGCCTTCTGGAGCATAGGGGTAAAGGTACAAGTCCGTCGGGCCGTCGACCCTCTCTAAAGTGACTCTGCCGGGGAAGTAAAGCTGCCTCCTCAACGACCATAATTCGGAATCCGCAACGGATCGGAGTTTCTGACTCAGATCCAGGGCCATCGTGTTAGATACAGTTGAAGAAGACGAAAAGTTCTGGAAAAAAAGAGATGTGGAAACCCTAAGATTTGAGAAAGCTGAAATACTTGGAGATTTTGGTAAAGTAAGAAATGAGCGTAAATGTGGCTTTTATAGAAGGGGAGCCGAAAAGTTTTTTCCTAGAGGAGGACAGGGCAAGGAAGACGGAGGCATTAGAATTTCAAACTTTGAAAAAATTGTGATACGGGATGGCGTGCCTCCACGTCGGCAATTGAGGAGCCACGTGCATCCATCAAATTGGAGGAATGGAGAAACGATTTCCCCATTTGATGGATACGAATCCATCAAATAGGGAAATGGGGGCAGTTTTGAGACCCAGTCCTAAATCATATACCACGTGGACGATTAAGTGGCTGAATAGGTCATAAACGGGGCACACCGTCTAACACGTGTCCAGAGTGACCAACTAAAGGTCACTTGAGTCGCACGTGGTATCGCATAGGCCCATGGGCTGTCCGAGGCTAGGGCCGAACCCATCCCAGACCCTGGATGGACTCGGCCCAGTCCGATTCTTACCTCGATAGCTGAGGGTCGGGAGCCTCAAGGGTCTTCCACCAGAGTACAGTGGGAAACAACTCACAGCTCCAGACCCAGACAAAGCATTTAATGCGATCCTGGGTAGGTACGCGCATTGGGCAAGTCATCCTGACAGAACGGCGGCTTGTCAAAATCTCACCCCCGACAGGCTGGAGTCGTAGGGGACGGCGGAAAACAGGCCGTGATGATACAAGGAAGGTCACGGTAACCATAACCCGTGATTTCTGGAGTAAGTCATGATGGGAAAAGGTACTCGATCCTGGGATTGGGAGCCAAAAAACTCCCAGTCCCAGGATCAAATATATATAAGCCTTGTTTCCTCCCAAAAAAGAGGATAGATAGAGAAGAGACAATACAATATACGAAAAAAACATTTCCCGAAGAGACAATACAATATACGAAAAAAACATTTCTCTTGTTGTTCCATCTCAGGGATAAATCACTGACTTAAGCATCGGAGAGTTTTTGCAGGTGGCCACCCCTGCCTCCTCGTCTCAGCCTGAAGCTAAAAATATTCCGGGATAATAAGGACACGTGGACAATTGGTGAATACCTCGTCAGCAGTTCAGAGACACGTGGACCGCTGGTGAGAACCGATCCAATACAAAGTATTTAAATACCTGCAAAATAAAGACAAATATATCACTACTAGGAAAAAAAAATTATAATGTAAGTAAAATTATAAAACTCTTGACTTGAGACAAAGAAGTTTCTGAACTCAGGTCAAGAGAGTTTTGACTCCATACTAATAATCTCTTGACTCAGTCAATGTCAAAAAATTCTTACCTCTAAAAATTCTTACCTCTAGTTAAAAATTTCTTCACATGAGGTCAAAAGAAGATCTTTGACTTAAGATCAAGCAGGTTTTCTTCTCAAGTTAGACTCTTGATCTTAAATTAAGAATTACTTGCCTTTAGAAGATCTTGAACCAATGTTTAGAAGCCAAAGTCAAGATCTTCTTGACCCGATATTATAAGAAGTTTTGGCTTAAAGTAAATTGGGAACAAAAAGTGGACAGAATCTCGTCAAAATGATGAATGTAAAACTGACAAAATAATGAATCCAAAATAACTAACAGATAAAAATAAACCACCTTTGGAAAAACATGTAAAAATATATACACAAATAGGCCTTCAATCGAGAAACACCTGCACAAGTTTTCGGTAATCAAACTTATTACCAAAACAAATATATATCGAAAATCAACTCAATTTTCTTGCTCTGCCAGAACCCAAAATCTAACCCTAACCAAACAAGCCCATCCTCAATGGGAAAAAAAAATATTACTCTCATAAATTCTCGGTATAGACAAACAATATATATATATATATATATATATGTTAGTAATGGAACTTATTTACCAGCTATCCTAGCCTATATAAACCCCTTTCTCTACTTCCTTTAACAGCTTTGTACTTTCCATAAAACAAAATCACATACACCACCAAATTGATATATCTCATCAACAAATATTACCTTATAGAGATAACTTTCGATTTTAAATTTGTTCTTTCTGTACTATTTCTTGTTCTTGTTACGTGCATGATTTCTATTGTAGATGGCATATTTCTACCATTCTTAAGGTTACCATTCAAAAACAAACATTATTCCCAAAATATTAGCAAAGTACTAACCTTTATTTCATTCCCCAATGCTTCTACAGTGCCCTTGTTCTTCAAATCATGGGTTTGTTGGATTGGATTTTTTTCGACGAAGCGACTGGAGACTTGGACATTGATTTTGAAGGCGAAGGTGACTTAGAAGGAGACGCAAGTGAGTAGATTCTTCGAAGCCGTATGCTTTCTCCAATCTCGACCATCGAAAAAACGGATTTTCGCAATTTCGGCTCAAAAATGAAGAATATGGATGTTTCTAGGGTGCTTGAGATGAAGAGAATCATATTTATAAGTTTTTGGGGAGGTTTGGTGGAGGTTTTAGCCGGATTTCTCGTAAGATGTTGAGAATTTTAGGCGGTTTTGGGATAGTTTTGTAGTGTTTTTAACATGTGGGTATCAAGGAAATGAAGGGCATCTTGGTACTTTACAACGTGTAGAACCCGAATTTAAGTCCTAAAAAAAATTATTCCAAATGGTAGTCCCAAAAAAAGACTCGAGACGGTTATATAGTCCTATACATCCATGTACTTTGCTATGTTTATCTGGATGATCAAGTGGAGTACTATTGTGTGATGCGGTATATTTGTATACTTTATTTTTATTTCGTTTTTCAGTTTTATTAATATCACGGGCAGTTAAATAGGTGGCCATTTGAGCGACAGTACTTATAAGAACATAGCCGAGTTACTACAATTTTTTGCAAAGTAACCTATTTCATTAATGAAACTTTTAATGGTACAAATTTGTCCATAAACCGCAGTATTTTGTCCTCTTGCCAAAGATAAAATGGCTAATATGGTGCAAATAAAAGGTAAAGATAAAAATGTTCAATTAAATTGTGGTGCCCAATATTCTCACATAGATACTAAGCCAATAATAAATATGTTCTAATTACATATTAAGCATTTAGAAGTCGTTAATATTAGTTTTATAGTAACATACTCATTCATTATGTTATGTGCATTTATATACATGTTATTACACTAATGATTGTCGAAGTATCCTAATACAGTGTAAATGTTCAATACCCTCAGAGAGATAGCTCGGTGTGTTAAAGGAACAAAGAATATAATTATGAAAGTAATACTATGTTTGCATTATTAATTGGAGTGTAATTGACTTATTTGTATGCTTAATGATTGGTTATGGGGCTAGGTTCTACCAGATTACAATAAGATTGACTATATAGAATCATAAGTCAAAGTATGACTAGTTTTCAATTTCTAAGGTAGGATTCACCAACTTTGGCTATACTTGAGTGTATAGGAGTGACCAGCAACGTGGTAACTATGCTAAGGATGTTCTAGAGCTGAACACATAGAAAGTAATGTATAAAATACCCAAAATACCTATTCGAATTTAAGTTATACCTTTTCTTAGCCATTAAGTATTGATTTTGGGTCAAATCTGGTCATTTGCTTTCCTTTTCTCTCTAGCCACGACCTGAAACTCTCCAATGCTTTTTCTAACTCCTCTCAACTTCCCTCAAATATTTCTAAGAGTTTCCAAATGGTAGAACTCAAATTGGAGCCCTAGAAAGCAAGATAGACCAAAATTAATCAAGACAATTCTACTAAGTTCTTCTTTCTAGGTCTTGTCCTTTAATTTCAATTCTCCACTTGCTACCACTTAAATAATGATTCTTTCAGGTTCTCTTGAGTCCTCAAATCTAATTCTAAGTGTTGAAAATCAGTTTAGTGGTGGTAGAAAGCAAGAGTTCCAACAAAAACTCAAACTAGTCAAGGTGAGCTCTATGTATGATTTTGAATGTGTAGTTAATTTATTTTATTTCAGCACTTAAATCAAAGCTATTATTTGATGAATAATGGTCCTAGTAACCCTTATATATTGCTGGAAACATAGAATTTAAGTGGGAAATTCAGGTTACACCTAGAGCCCCAAATTCGCTAATTGTGTATTCAAGTATTTCTGTGGGTGTATTAAGCTTTCTATACTTGTAATCTAATTTTCTCAACTTGCAATGGATATTTCATGGATTTTATTATTTATTTCATTAATTTAGCTGCTATTGGTAGCCATAGATAAGTGCACAAATTGTTTTAAACTTATCTAAACAGAAAAAGATTTGAAATGTGTTTCTATGTTATCCTATGTGTTTCTTTTGATTTGTATATGTGGGAATTGGTTTGTTGATTACTATTGCAGGTCTTAAACCATGATTTTAATCATGTGGGGATGTCTTAAAAATAGGAGAGGTACAGTTCAAATATTGTTAAAACCAAATGGTACCATTTAGAAGCAAATAGACTAGTTTTATAAAATTATGTGTCATTTTGGATCATTTTTGTGCTAACGAACTAGCATTCATATTTTAATACTTTTGAATAGTTTTTCAATACTAGTTGTTAACTACCAAGTACCTTAAGTGATTTATATACTTCCGGGTCATTTTAAGATCAAGTTTCCTAATTTAGTGAAAGTTGTTATTTCAGTCTTGTTTAAGTATCTTAATGCATTCTTTTTGTAAAATGTGCATCTTGAATAATAATAATTTATGATAGGTGATTAGCACATCAATCTCGAGAGGATATTGACTCTTTCCACTATCAATTCTTATTCAGGACACAAGGTATGTAAAGACTTACAGCTGCATCACAAGAACTATTTGGAAGATGTAATTATGTGAAGCTTACTTATTCCTGAAAGTTATGAAATGGCATGTGCATAGCACGTCTTGTATGCAAATAGAGAATTTTATTATAAGAGTATTTGAAAGTGAGTACCATTGTACAAATTTTATAAGTTAAGTTTTAATGGCAATTACTAGTCTGTCAGAGTTGGATAGGTAAGTCTGTTGATGCAGACTCTCCCGTTGAAGTGAGATTTGTGGATCTTATGATGTGTCTCGTTCAAGCGGGACAATATTAGCATGGTGTGGGATGCCCTTTTGATGAGGGAAGGAGTTTTCAAAAACCTCACACGACAGTCGCACCTTATTTTTACTCTTGGCTAGAGTTTTCACCCAATGTTATCACAGCCTATCAACTCACGGGACAAACAATTTGCTAAGGGGCCCAACTAAGAATAATTTTTAAGGAAAATGTATAGACTCAAATATTTAAGAAAGAAAAATGGTACAATGGGAACTTTATGAGATTTTAAATCATTCATAAGCATGCATAATTTTTACTTACTGAGTTTTAGCTCATTTTAGTTTTGTGATGCAGATGAGGAGGCACATTTTGGTATTGACTAGCTGGTTACTTAGTTTGTCTTTTGTCGCTATGATCATACAGATGTAGACGAGCTTAACCTATGGGCGATAATTTTATTTTGGGATATTTTGGTGTATTGTCAATACTACTGTTGATGGCAAAATAGACTGATGAAAATCTCTTTTGATTGTACATTTTGTGAAGACACTTTTAACAAGAAATGCCATGCAATTGCTTTTGCCTAAAAGTTTTGGAAAGTTCAAATTTTGCCCACTTTTTTTTTTTTACAAAAGATAATATTTAAGAAAGAATAATACTTCATAGTTTGGCTGTATATGATAATATGGTTAAACTAGAGGGGTTTGTCATAAATTCATACAAAGTGGTAGCTTAGAGGTGCGTCACATTTGCATATATTGAACGGTTTCAAGTCATGATTTATAATGTATTTATTCTATTCTTCTTGTGCACATAACATTATTTTGCCATAGACAATAAAACAGTTAATACATGTAGTTTGCAGTAGGGTCTCAAAATTTAATCCAAACTGATTGACCCGATTCAATCCGATTACAAAAAATTGGATATCCAATTATAATTAGATTGGATTGGATTCTTTAAACTAAATTTTAATTGGATTAATTTAGTTGATAGGTCTATAATGTGAAAAAATTAGTTATAATCGAATAGATTCAATTTTATATATATTATGTTAAAAAAATAATATATATATATATATATATATGTGTTTTATTTTTTTTGGCTAAGTGCAAGTTTAATATAGATCGTACCACACTAGATTAAAAAGAAAAAAAAAAAAAAGATCTTACCAGTGATCTCATATACATATCAAATTTAAACTCTCAATCTCTCACTGTTACCGTCTCTTTCCGTTATTCAAACTCTCACATATTTGATCAAAAATTTCTCCAAATATGTTTGCATCTATCGTATTTCTTTTAATTCTTTCGAACTTAGACGTGATTTCCTCACTTGCTCGAGATTTTAGTTTTCACTCAGATGCTTATTTTTTTTTAATTAGCTTTATTTCTTTGCTTGGTTTGGTTTTTCCTTAGTGATTTGTATGACGATTAATTTTTGTCTTTTTTGCTTTTTCTTTTAATTATTTTAGTGTTTGTTACTTGGCTTTTTCGTTTATTTGATTTTTTTCTTTTGTTTTTCTTTAGTCATTTGTACGAAGATTTGGATGGATATGTCTTTACACGCAGTAGAATTTTTGGTACTTCATTTTAATCAAATATCTTGTACTTTTTTATATTGTCCGCTAAAAGTATATCTTACCTTTTTAAGTTGATAAATATCTTGGTATACTGTAGATAACTTCAAACGTCTGTAAAGAAATGCCTGAACCAATTTTCTTGAGAATAAAAGTCTTGAAGGAGGGACAGTAACACCCGGATGAAGTTTGCATTGATGTTCGTCATCATTTCTTTTTATGATAAATATGAACATTGATAGGTCCAGTAGTACAAAATTTTGGTTAAAAACTGATACCGGAAAAGCCTACAAAGTCCCATAACCGATTATACAAAACTGATCCAATCTTTAAAACCGACCTATTGGATGGAATATCCTTAAATTAGGTTGGATTCCAGAGATGAGCACCTCTAGTTTGCGGTCATAAAATTTAGCGGCAACCACGCAATTGGAAGGTTCTGACTTCTAATTCCGAATCCACTTTCCTAAAAGAAAATGTACTTATCTATTATATTTGATCTATTATCCAATAGAAAGATGTAAACTATATTCTCTCATCCACTCGAAACGGCGGAGTATATAACATTCTTCACCTTAGCCTTGGATTACAGAAGTTATCCACGGGCCCCACAAGCTTGTTGTTGCAACTTCAAGCAATGTTAAGAAGAGGAACTTCAGAAAATAGAGGCTAAAAAAGCTTTACATGTACAATTTCAGCAGAGATGAATCTTAATAGTTTGCTGCTAGATTCAGCTGAAGAACAGCAAATCCTGATTTAAATGCACATAGCTGCTGGACAGAACAAAATGGTAGAATAGAATCATCACAAGGGTCATCCTATTATATATGACAGTAATTCAAGTTTCCAAAATTTACGAGCCTAAATAACGGCATAGATTTGCATATAAATATGGTACTCCAACTTGAACAAGTACAACCATCGCATATTTGCATGTTTCATTTAAAGCAAGAAGAAAAACTCTTCCTTCAGATCATAAGCTGCAGTTACTTGATCCGATCATATCATACAGAGATGCAATTTAGTTTCTACGAAATTTAGAGGGTAGTCGGGGTTATCATCGTTTTGTTTCGACATTTTCAGGTCAGCAAAATTCAAATTTCTATTCAACATCATCAATCCAATCACCATATATTCTACTGATTTTGTCCGGGCCTTTCCATTTTTGATGAGCTCTATGCCCTGGCCGTTGAAGTACGATAGATGACCGTTGCGATGGAACTCCCATGTGATAAACGTCGGAATGAGGAACTGAAGGAACCGATGCAACCAAGGTATCTGCTGGAGCCTTCGGAGGCACTCCACCCTGCTGCTTAGTTTCAGTAGGAACCGAAGTAGCATCTCTAGCATCTGTCTCCACAAGCCCACCACCGTAACGGTGTAACTCTGTAACAAGAGATATGAAACTTTAGTCTAAAATAGAACAATTCCATGCCAACAATAGAATCTTAAGAATCAATATTGTAGTTTACTACTGCTTTTCTTAACTTTTAAACCATTGGCATAGGATTTGAATTTGACTACTGTGTTTATTGTCCATCAAAGAAGCACCCTTAAGAACTCAGAAGCAGTAAAATAATTATCTCAGCATTAAATTAAGTGCCCTACTCTATCAATGCAAAATAATATATATGTGGAAAAAGGTTAGTTTCAAAGAGGATGCGTAATGTTCTTAGATGTTATGTGGCATAATGAAGAACATTTTGTTGCCCGTGTGCAATATTTTGTTACGTTACATGAGCCATTCATCTAAACTTATACCAATCTTTCTAGATGACATGTTAGTGGAGAATCATAATCCAAAAATCCAAATAACTAGCAGTAGGCAGCCTAAATCTTAAGATATACAGCACCTTCTGATCTACAGTACCTCAATATAGCTTTATACCATAAAGGACAAGCAACGAAAACCTAACACCCAAAAGAGGATTATTGACATCTCTCAGAGTTGTTCCTGGATTTTGTAGCACCTGCTGGCAATTAATATGCTCAAATGGCAAATCATAAATGATCAGTGTCTTTTTATTACCTCTCCTGGGAGAGGTCCGAGATGATGGAATTTGGAAACTTAAATGGCAAATGGCATGTCTTTATCTAGTATAAATCAGCGAGAAACATTATGAGCTGCTGGAGACACAAATAAGCGAAATAATGGGAATTTGGGGCAAAAGACACTCCATCTACATTCAATAAATTGAAGTTAGAAGTTTCAAATACGGACAGTTTCAAGTATGGAACTTCCTTTGGTTGGATATAAATAGATTTTCTATATGAGCTTTCCTCAAAACCTTATTTTGGTAGGCTTATTAAGACCAATTTTTTTTTTTTTAATAAAGTGGGGCTTAACTAATGACCACCACTTACTACAAATTTAAAAGAAAATAACGCACACACACTCTACCAAGGTTTAAACCCCTGACCCTCCAAACTCACACACACATTCCCTCAAGCCTTGGACCAACTGATTGTAGAATAGGCTCGAGTAATAACGGAATTTAGTAGTTATTTTGCAGGCTTAATTGGCACGTAATAACTACTTCCTGTTTTCTAAATAATAATAATAAATAAATAAATAAACTCATGTAATAACAAAATTAAACCTCTTCCTGTTTTCTAAATAACTACTTCAGCATAAACAAAAAACATTTTATGGCAATAGGTAATACTACAACTACAATTCACTAAGGCATAGAATATGAGGGCAAAGAAAAGTAAGACTTCATAACATTGTAATTTGTAAGACAAAAGCATATAGTTCATGATACTAAAAAGAAACGGTACAATTAGCTTCTTAAGAAGATTATAGATTTCCAGCTACAAAAACCAGAGAGAAAGTTATCATAATAACTTTCCTTCAATGCTTCAATCTAGGATGTTTTCCATATCTTATCAAAAGGGGAGAAGTTGGAGATTCATGGAGCAACTCTAATTCATTTCTTCGTTGTTTTCTTTCTTTCCTTTGATACTCCAAAAGAAAATAATAGAGAAAACTTTCATATAGTGATATCAAAAGTACTACCACCTGTGCTGCAGGAATTTAGTGATACAGGAATTTGAGGAATGCTCCACTGAATGGTACATATTCCATATATTCAAGCAGCAAGAAAAGAAAAACAAAGTTCACTACGACTTCATTTCTATACTTAATGTGAAATTTCATCGATTTCCATAAATAACAAACAAAAAGAAACTTTGGTAACTAAAGCAAGTTTTAAGCTTCGTAGAGCAAGTCTCATTCAATGCTTCAACGTATAATTCCCATATCTTACAAAAAAAGTAAAAACTTTATCATACCTGTGGAGCCATGAGCAAAATGGCATTTGCTTCCAAACGGGCAATATCCTGTCAACTCCCACTTGTTGCAAATCCTCGTTTTCCAGTTAGATGGCTTGTTGTTGCTGTTGTTGTTGTTGTTGTTATTTGCTCCACTCGGGGCACCGCCATACCCTCCAGGGCCCAAACTTATAGCCACACTCTCCCTATTCTTTGACTGCTCATCATGAAGAAAAGTACAACTGTCCCCATAAGGGCACCCCTCTTCAGTATAAAACTTCTTACAATGCCTTCCTTTATAAGACCTCGGCGTCTCCACAACGAAACTTGAAGACCCAACTGAGGGAATCTGAAACTCTTCCCGTTGCTCGGAAGATACCGCCTTTTCTTCCTCATGAGCAGCCACAATCTGTTGCCAATTGGGAGGCGGCCTCCGAAGCTCTTCAATGCTATGAGCAAAGTTGCAGTTTGAGATGTACGGACACGTCCCAGTCCGGAATTTACAGCAGAGTTTAGTCTTGAAGAACATTTTTCCAATGGCTTTCGACCGGTTCGATGAAGTTACATCTTGGGAATTCTTCGATTTCTTGCTCGGAGGTTCGCTCCCGGACCGAGTTTGGGACTGCCTCTGGTCATAATTCGAGTTCGAAAAGGTGTCCCCGGATGTTTCACTGTTGTTCCAAGCTCGGTAATCGTCTTCAGTAGCCCAAATGGCTTGGTCTCCGGACCAATTTTCACTACCTCCGCCAGAACCACCAATCACCTGAACCACGCTTTCACGTCCGTACTCCATTTGAGAGTCCAAAACTCCACTCAAACGCAGAAATCACTCAACAATGCCTTAACCAAAACCCTAAACCATAGAAACAAATCAACAATACCCAGAAGCCAAAACCGCCAAATCTTCACCAGAAACGATGAGATTTTGAAAATTTCCGAGAATTGGAGAAATGGGTATCTCGAAAACTCATCTAAATCACCGAATTTTACAGCTTTCTTAGCTACTCAACTCTCCAAAGATCCAATAGTTTTTGATAACAAAAGAAATAAAACAAAAGTATAAATAACAGAATACTCGTAATATAACTTGAGAAAGAATAATTTCATGAAATTAAGTTACCAAATTGAAACTGGGATGAGATCTTCAGCCACAAAATAATCTTATCAAAATAAACCCATCTGGGAATTGTTATCAAAAATGGAAATTTATGGACAAGAGAATAGTGGAAACAGGGGAACAAAACAGGGACTTTAGTATCTGGGGTTTGAGATTTAGATATAGATTTTTTGCATAGAAAGAATCCCGAAAATGAGGAATAGATTTCCAAAGCTTCATCTCATCAATTTCTCAAATTTGGGATGAAAGAAAAGAGTTAACAGCGGAACTGTTGTGCTTTCTGTGTCCATTTTTAACCTTCTTAGATTATTTTCCCTTTTAAGACAATTTTCTCGGTACTATTATTTCGTTGTCAAAAGTGGCAAAGGATTACATACATGATTGCTCATGCTCAGTGATGACGTGTCTATGTATAATTGGAGGATAAGCAGAGAAGGGTAAATTTATGTCAGATAAAAGTAAAGACATGAGTCTACGTTGTCATCGGAAATCAAGACAAAAGAGCTATGGGCCGACCTAACGTCGTTGTGAAGAGAGGATGAGCCTAATTTCGACAGCCCAACCTTGGCCATGCTCATGTTCTCTTCCTTTTTTATTTTTTTATTTTTTAAATTTTTAAATTGACATTTGTGACCCCATACCCCATTCACTGATTTATAGCTTAGTGACCCCTTTTATACGTGAATGTCCATTTATTAGTTATAATATTTATCTTTGTTTATTATCTTTTACAATTATTAACGAAAATCACTATTAAATAGTACTTTCCTTTTCTTTTCTCTCTGCATAAATGTTGTTTACTTGGAATATATATTTTCAAATATATCACATTGTGATGGGTTAAGTAGATAATTATCACTTTTTTAAAATATTTAACTAAATTTATCACAATTATTAGATTCTACCACTTTTGGGAAGTAACTAGTCAAGAATCTATCAAGAATTCATCAAGAATCTGTCAAAAATCCGTCAAAATTACTATTAATGTCAAAAATCTATCAAGATGGTCAAGAATTTATTTTAAAAAGATAATATGGTGATAGATTTAATTAATGAGGAAACAAAATAGTATTCACCTAATTTATTCCATTATGATCTTATTTTGGGTGACTTTTAAGTCATAGTTTTTTAGGAGACTGGTATATCGGTTTTTTTTTTTTTAAAAAAAAAAAGAAGACAAAAACATTATGTATATGTGTATATTTTGCAAATTGAGTTTTTTAAGTTTGGTAGATGTTTTTTAGTTATAATACATATGGATATAAGCTTAGTATATATAAACCCGAAAATGAAGTATTGCAATATTGTTATATGGTAGTGGGAATGCATTGAAGTAAGTGGACCGTGGACAAGTACTGCTATAGCCTACCTGAAACTGGCTTTCTTGCCTTACGAAAAGCATTTCAAAAATTACATTTTCTTTGTCTTTTTGTCCTGGATTATTTTTTCTTCGGAACGTTTCAATCTAAAAAGTTTATCAAACCCTAGGATTTTTGTTTTGGCATACATGCCATTTCTCCCCATAAACTGACATTAAAATCATCCTAGTTGCATTTTCCCATATTTTTTGGCATCAAAAGGCTGATATTAGTTCTAAAAAAAAAATCGTTGATTGGATAAGAGCATGAAACTATTTTATCACAGATAAGAACATGTAAAGTGATATATATATATATATATATATATATATATGAAAACATACCTAGTTCATACATTAATATATCAAGAGCAAAAATAAGTGTAATATTCTCATTAATTGCGATGAAGTTTATTTTCTATAATTTCATGAAATCATGAGAGTTGAAAGAAGATTAAAACTTCTTAACTAACAAAGGGATATTAATTTATAGAAAATTATGAGCTTTGACGAAAGTAATAGTTAATAACACAACAAGTACATGAAAATATATCATGTATATACGTGGATATATCCAAAAAAATAAGATGTCATAAATGTTAAAAATAGTTTAAAACCTTCTTAACTAACAAATAGACATTAATTTACTTAAAACAAAAATTTGACTTTTGCTGAGGATAAGTTTAGTATTTTATTTCGATGAGTATCTTTCTCGTTCATTTTGGTATATTTTTGAAGACATTTACTACTTTTTGGGCCTAAAAAGTGACCTATACCTACTCAACCTTTTTTTCTTTTTTGAAAAATTGCAAGGAAAAAAAGAAGAAGATGATTGAGACCAATTGTGCAATTTACACTTATTTTTTTAAAGAAAGATATA